>PITA01006940.1:0-95749 GCA_004023965.1 Spilogale gracilis | reverse complement strand
GGTGTCTGCAAATAATTCAAAGATACACTTCTCCCAGCCCAGGTCTGCATTCTCACCAAAACTGAAATGATAGAGTCCAGTTTTATGCATTCGCATCTGCCTTCCAACGGGGTGTTGAGGATGAACTGTAGTTCCAAATACCTCACTGAGGTAGTTGAGGGATAACATTCTCCTCTTAAATCAAAAAGCCCTTTTTTCTAATGTATCCTTCTTATTGAAGAAGAAGGAGGAGGAGGAGGGGGAGGGGAGAACGGGAAGGAGGGGGAAATGGAAGGGAGGAGGAAGAAGAAAGGAAAGAAAAGAAAGAAGAAAGAAATTCAGAGAAGGAAGAAATTAAAAATAACATTTCAAATGTGGTAAAGTAATTTTCAAATTTAAAACTGCCCTATCAGAGTGATGTTCAGGATTTTTTCAGTAATGAACATGTAGCTATAACATGAGGTTGTGTGAATTATCCATGGGTCTAATTTATCATGGCCACTTATACATAACATTGAAGTACTGAGAACAGTTTTATTTCACTCAGTATTTTTAGCTTCAAAATACCCCCAAATAATCTCTCTCCTTTGAATTGTACAACTGGAAGTGCCATTGGCATTATACGATTCTTTTTTTTTTTTTTTAAGATTTTATTTATTTATTTGACAGAGAGAAACACAGCGAGAGAGGGAACACAAGCAGGGGGAGTGAGAGAGGGAGAAGCAGGCTTCCCGCGGAGCAGGGAGCCCGATGTGGGACTCGATCCCGGGACTCCAGGATCATGACCTGAGCCGAAGGCAGTCGCTTAACCAGCTGAGCCACCCAGGCGCCCCAGCATTATATGAATCTTAACAAAGAGAAGGTTGCCCTGTGCAGATCTTTCTAGATACTAAGTCCTTCTACTCCCCTTTACTATCCTCCCTATCTCTACCCACCTTTGTTAAGAAAACAAATACAAACTTTCACAATAAAAAATATTTTATTTGCATTTCTGAAGAATTTAATCTGACAAGTTCAGAGATGTGACCCGTGATATCTGTATCATGATATAGATAGAGAATAACGCATTGCTTTGTACAGCTAGATCTAGGTGAGTTTGCTCACACTCTGAGACGGGAGCAAGGCATTTTATAAATACACAATATTTATGTTTACATGAGTTGTGTCATTGGCTATTCATTATGCATCAGAAGATAAGCTCAACTTGGTCGGCAGGCAGTTTTACAAATGATTCATTAATGTTCTTTGCATGGAAAATGCAGGTAACACATCTACCTTCACAACTGGTTCCTGCCTCAACAGATGCCCATAGCTTCTCATGAGGCATTTTGGTTATTTTGGTTATTAAACATTCAGAGTTTGGGAGCTTAGAGTTGGATAGGAAAGGAATTGTTTTCCAATTTTTTTTTATTAGGTCTAATATTTTTACAGGAAGCCTAAGAGCTTGGCCATGAAATTGCATTTATATTGAAATGAAAACATTTGGGCTTTTCAGAGGTGTCTTTAACAAAGAAAGCTTATCAAAATTTTGAGAGCATTTTTATTGACCATTTTGGAAAAGAGGACTTAATTGGGGCCTTGGGGGATGGTGAAAGAAAGGTCTCCTTGTCTTTATAATGAACTGTATGGTTATGCCATCCCTCGGCTCTGGAGAGTTTGCTGGAAAAGTCTGTTAAAACCAAAATACCCAGGGGTTTGACTAGGACTTCCCTGGGATGGGCATACCAGAAATCATTTTGGGCCCAAACAGAAGCCCTAAAGAAACACTGTAAAATATAAAGGAGGCCACTATTTATTTAGGAGGGGAAATGTGTGTGATGTATCTGGGGAGGAAGATTAAAAACATGGATTCTGGTGAATTTGAGAATAATGCCTAAGAGAAATTAAATTTTGATTATACTTTTCATATCCATGCTGGTCCTGCTATTGAAGTATTAATGCCTCTCTTCTCTCCAGTGGCTGCTGATTTTTTAAAAACCCCTACTACCCCCACTGAGAATACTTTTGGCATGTCTGGTATTCCTCTCCAGTGAAGAAGATGCTGTTTCAAAGAAGTAATGCCTCAAGCTTACCTCACTGTTACAAAGCCATTGGTCTAGGACGTAAACATTTAGACTTGAAGCAGGACATATCCATTCAGTATCAGGACATGTCTGCATGTATTTCATGTATGTGCTCTTTGGTAAGGAGGGGGAGTCATTAGAGAAACTCTGGAGGCAACTGCTTAACGAAAGGGGTATATGCAATTACTTTTAGTAAATTATTTATCTGCTCTCCCCTCCATCCTCCTGACTTGAACCTTCTAAGGGCAAGGAAAAAATTATTTTTTTCCCCTAGATTCCTAGAACAATACCTTGGTCTGTAATAGCATTCAATAAACTTGTGTTGAATGGAACACACTTGTTTTAAGGATATGCCAAAAATTTATTACCACGTAACTTCCTAGAGTAAATAGGTCTTTCAGGTTATTTGTGCATCTACCCGAAGGTACTATTAAACTGTCAGCATGTTTTCCCCAGTTGGAATTAAATATTTTTTCTAGAGTTTCCTAGTTACTCTCCAGCAGAATTACGGAAAACTTGGTACAAATAGTTTTGAGGGACATGAATGCAGTCTTCAGCCAGATTCTTCTGCTCCAGGGGCCTTTGTGAATCATCACCTATAATCTGGTTTGGGGTTGGGGGGCTGGGTATATTCCCAAATTCCCTTTTCTTACAGTGATCAGATCATTAATCTCAATCCCTGCTCCTGGGCCCCATTAATAACACGTGTCTCCTTCCCAGTTGAATCATAACCAGGAAAGCATTGCATTTAGAAAAAAAAATATTAATCTGAAGGGACTTGAGCGAATTAAAGCCTCTTGAAGAGAAGGAGGGGAGAGTATGGATTTTATGAGCTGATGGATGAAACTTAAAAAATATGAAATTGGGGGGTTGTAAGGACATTTTTAGTATCTTTCAAGGAGCAAGAAGAGAAGTGAGGAATTATTCCTAAAAATAATATCTGTCTTCAGGAACACAGAGCCTGCTATGTAATTTTCTAACTTTGGGGATTTGTTTTTCAGGCTTTCAAAAGGCGGATGAGGTGCAGTAGTCTGGGCTGCACCACCAGAGTCTAACATACTGTGTGTCAGGATTTTATAAGGGTTAAATGGGAAATGCCTACAAAGAGAATTAGGACTTTTATTTTTGTTCTCATGAATAATTTAAATCTATTTCTTTAATGGTTCAATTCAGTGACTGCCCTTCGTAAACATTATTCTTCATGCTCTCGGGAGTGCTTGTTCTATTACATAAGGGTTAGCCTTTATACATAAATTTTCAAAAGTCCTTCCAACATGGTGAAAGAAAACACCTTTAAGTACTCATTAAAATATTGAATAAAGTGTGTGTGTGTGTGTGTGTGTGTGTGTGTCTCAGATGCACACACCCGAGACATGTTTGCAATCAGTACATTCCATTAACATTGTTCCCATTTCTGGGGATGCTGACATTTAGAGGGCACTGGAGGTAGAGGGGAGAGTGTTTGGGAAAGAAGTATCATATTCCTGTGACCTTCTTACATTATTTTCTCTTGATCCTTTTGCCTGAATCGGGCATCATGGGCAACCCTCTGCCAGAAAACCAGAAGTTGAGGACAGCTGTGGTGGGGGATGATGAATGTCAGTAGCAAGTTCTACAATGGTACGGGTTCCTGTAACATAAAGTCGGAACCTTATATGTGTCTCACAGAGCAAATCCTGAGAGTATAAAGTAGGTTAAGATGTGTAAAGGCAAGACTGTCATTTTTACGGAAAATATTGGAGCAAGGCCACAAAGTATGGCTAACAAGATTGGTGAGGGGGCTGCAGGAGGACCTCTGATGTGACTCTCTGGTGGCTGGTACAGTGACTGTCCTTAGTTGTGAGGAGGAGGACGAGCTCTCTAACTCTAGCTTGACTCTCCCCAAATTTGAGCAAATGAAAGCCATGTCAAGAGTGGGGGACAGAGGGAGCTGTGAGAAATTTATGAGCAGGTGGAAGAAATATTAAAGGAGGCTTTAAGTACATTTTCAGAATTTTATAGTGGTCTTGGTTAATACAGTTAAAGGGCTTTCTGGCCCCAGGACATGCTTGCTCTCTGCTCTAACATGTAGACCCTTCAGCAATCAATATTTGTTTCGTTAGTGAATTAGTGAATTCTGAAAACAAGCAGCTATATGAAAAGAATGATTTGGGGAGGAAGGGAAGGTTTTGCTCTTTGATTGTGTTGCTACTCTTAGAATCAACTGGAGGATTTCAATCTGGAGACGAAGGATTGCCATTAGTGTACATAAAATGTGTGTGCATGCATTTTTCTGGTGAAAATGGGCAAAGTCTTTCAACAGATTCTCAAGGGGTTCCTTGTCAGCTGAAGATTCAGCCCCTCCTCTTGAATGAATGCCTCTTAAAAATCTATATTTGAAATAATATCTAAATGTATGCCTGGCATATCATAGGTACTCAGTAAGTGTTCCGTCCTCTTTTGTTATATGTAAAATTGGGATAGCATTCATACCTTTTTGGCTTGTACTTTACAGGGTTGTTTGAGGGATGTAGGGAACTCTCAAGCATGCAGGGGCCTTCATTCATTCAATAGTCCTTTTTCCAGAACGTACCAATTTTCAGGCCCTGTTCTACACAAAGGAGATGCTATAATAAACAAAACAGATGTGGTCTCTGTGCTATAGAGCTCAGAGTTCAGGTCACCATTTTTTGTGAACTGTAAAGTGCCAGACTCAGCAAGGTATGGAGATAGACATGTCTCTGTGTGTCTCTTCAAGTGCATTTTTATGATATGGCCACCCTACCCTCTCTCCTCCTAGAAAAGGAAAAGTAAACCCTCATCTAAATGTCCATGTCTGCACCATCACAGTGTACGCCTATCACTGTACTCTTACGTAGACCTGGGCTTAAGTTACCATTTCTTGCTCTAACTAGCAGTGTCACCCTGGGCAAGTCATTTCCCCTTTCTTGTCCTCAGTTGCCTCATCATTAAAGTTATGGCATTGGGCTCTGTGGTCCCTAATGTTCTCTGATATCTGTCATGCATCCACATCATGAACTCGGTGAGGGCCAGCTCCTTATCTTTGCTATCTCTGTATCCCCAGGACCCAGCATAGTGCTTGGCATTCTGGGGCTCCATCTCCGTTCATCTAACATTCCCAGATTTAGCCAGAGTGGAAATAAACCTATTTTTTAATATGCATTTGACCTGACAAGTCCAGGAAATAGTATACCAGATGCCTTGGATGATAGACAATAATAAAGAGGTGGGATTGAGCAGGTAATTAGGGCTATCAGAAAGGACCCAGGATTGTGGTGATGGAGATGCTACCAAGGGCTGTTTATTCAGAAGCACCCTGAGAAAGAGGCTGAGCCTGGTCCCTGCTTCTCACTTCCCTCCACAGAGATAAATGACCCTGAGTGGTGATCCAGCAGCTGCATGTGTGAGGCCTTCCCTCTTCCTTTTGTTGTATATTTTGCTGGTAAAAAAAAAAAAAAAAAAAAAATGGTGGGAGGGGTGAGGTTAATGCGTTGAGTGTGAGTAATTAGTCATTCAAACCATTGACATTTACAATGACAGGATTTGAGTGCCTACATTATTGTGTACTGCTCTAATAGTTTATCCCTGAAATTTTCTGCCTGTATAATGTTTCTTAAAATATATCACAGGAACATAAAAGATTTAATGCAGTGCTTTGTACAACCATTAGAGTTTGACGTCAACTGAACCTCCTCAATGCTCTATCATGGATGCTCACTGTAATTCTGTTCTTAATTGTCATTCAGAAGAGGGAACGGGGGCAAGTCAGGGGTTTGGAACCTGGTCAGCTGCCAGTTGACCATGTGACCCACACAGACTGTTTCATGAAAGTACATAGGCACACTTGAGTAACTGATATATTTATTTGCGATGAAAATTGTGCTTGTTAGAATATCAAAGGCCTGGAGAAGGAATTGTTCTGATCTTGCTAAGCCAGCCTCTGCGCTTATTGGAGGATGTGCTTTCCAGTAACACAAGTTTACCTCAGGTTTGTTTCCCACATTGAGATTACAGGTGCCCTCTCTTTAGGATGTATCCCGTAACCTTAAAATATTATTGTTTCATATTCTTGAGTTTGATATCTTTAGATCTTGGCAATTTCTCTTTATTTTCCAAGTAATGTTTTAAAATCCTCTTGATCCACTTGTGTGTGTGAGATTTCATTCTGACATTTTACATTTGTGATTCTTTTTTTAAGCCTGTCTTGTATCTTGGGATGCAAGATTAAGACCAATGAGGTGTCTTATTACATGATGTATATTAACACATTTGCAAGTGCTTCTCATCTTTACTATATTTTTATTGAACAAATTCAGTGTGCATGTGTATATTTTCATCAGTTCTTTCTGAATACAGGAAATGATAATTGTGTAGAGTGTGCGCAGGGCAAAGAGAGCGCCCTCTCCATAAGCCAAGAATGACTTGACCTAATTTATAGGTTTGGTTGGTTGAAGTAGCTCAGTACTGAACACTGCATCTCGTGGATCATCCTTTTCCGAGGTTTGGGCCCAATTAGGGTTCAGATGGGGCTACAGATGGGGCTCAACTCCAGGAGTCAGCATAATTTAGGAAATCCACATAAGATGTAAGGAGATCAGAAAGCTGGTTGGGGAACTGAAATTACTTTGCTGCAGACTTGGTACTTCCTAGGCTTCTCCGGAGCAGGGAGACCTGTGAGCTGTTCACCCGGACAAGAACTGGCTTTCACTACACACATCTGTGAGGCGAGCATTCAGTGAACAAAAGATGAACCTGGCTCTCAGGTGACCTTTAATAGTTGCCATCCCATAAAATCTTAGCACATTTAGTTATGATTTACATTCTTTTTCATATCCATCACTAATGCCCCAAAACTACCTTGGTGCAGGATATTTTCTAGGTTTGGGGGAAGAGCCTAAAAAAAGAGGGGAACCTGAGAAAGACACAGAGCAGGGAATGTGTTCTCAAGATTGTGGGACTGGCTTGTTTGCCATTAACTCAAAAGGCAGCAGTTAGGTTGCCCTGTGGTTCTGCCAGCCCAGCCCCCTGAACTGGATAACGTCTGTTTTTAAGTTCCTTATCAAGTTGGCAGTGCTCCTTGTGTTTGTTGCCTGGACATCTGACTGAGTGAGGCAGTGAGACAACACCACAAATGGAGACAGTGCTCATACCCAGGGGGCCCAACAGTTGGGCAGAGCAGAAACCTGCCTCCCCACCAGGAGTTGTGATGATGTTCCACAACATCATCTCCACTAGCATGTGCCTCCCTTGGGCACATCTCCCTTGTGTTTTCCTGGACAGAGCAGCTGAATAGGCTTTGTTTGGATACAGCTTCTCTCAGTGCTGAGAAGAGCTTGATTTAAGATTCTTCTCAGAAACCCTTTGTTTTCTCCTTGCTGTCTGGACCAGCCTTCCAGAATCTCACAGTTGACCTGAATCCAAGAAGTTCTGATGATGTGGTAAGCAGAGCCACTTAAGTTACTTACATGATGATAAAGAATCTTAGAAGCTCTTCACCTTCCTCAGTGGGCCTTATTCCCCTGACTCCTCTTGAGACTTTTTTTTTTTTTTTTTTGGTTTCATTTCCCATTTGTGATCATTCAGAAAAGGAAACAATTAGAGTAACACCTGCGTAGGGCATGATGAAGAATAATAGTCCGTAATGCCTCCAGGCATTCATTCTGAAGATAAACCTGCACGTGAGGCTTTGTTCCAATTTATAAAGAGGAAACTGAGGTGGAGTATTGAAGTCACTTGCCTGAGATCACAAAACTAATAAGTGGTAGGACTACAGTGTTAAGTCAGCTGTTGCCTTGACTAAAAACTTATTCCTTTTTTACTTTATCACTTCTGCTTAAGTGAGAAAATTTAAAAAATAAATCTAAATAAAACTAAAAAAAAAATCTCTGAATATTGATGAGGATGTACAGCAACTGAAACTTTGATACTCTGCTGGTAGAGTATAAGTTGGTATAAGTATAAGCCACCATTTAAAAAAGATAATGACAGTGTCTGTTACACAGAACATGCATATACTATGACCCAAAAATAGACTCCCAGGAATATTCCCAACAGAAATGTGTGTGTATGTAAATCATGAGACATGTGCATAATGCTCAGGGCACCATTATCTATAATAGTTAAAAGCCAGAAACAACGGAAATGTTTACCAACAGAAGAGGTAAATAAAATGTGATAGTTTCATAATTTCACACTGGAATTCTCTACAGCAGCAGAGAAGTAAAGGCTGCCACTATATCTAATGACATGGATGACGCCTGGACAGAATATGTGAAAAGACATCAAAGAGTACATCTTGTGTGATTCCATGTATATAAAGTTCAAGAGCAGATAAAGCTAATCTATGGATTAGAAGTCAGTTACCTCTGGAAGGTGGTGGGAGTGACGGAGGTAGGGACACAAGGAAGGTTTGTGGGTTGCCAGTCATGTTCTATATCACGGTCTGAAAGGTGATTACTCGGGTATGAATTGTGTTCTCTTTGTAAATATTCTTTGGGTTGAACCCTTAAGGTTTGCATGCTTTACTACATGTATATGAAAGTCCTTATCCCCCCAAAATTTTCTCAGCAGCCAAATGGTGATAATAATGGAAGCTGCTAGTTATCAGATGTCTGCTAAACCTTGCTTTCCATGTCTATGAGATGTAGAGAATATTAAGATATGCCTCATTGCCTTCTTGTGAGGATTCAGTGAGAGAAGTCACGTCAGACAATTGGTAGAGTGACTTTAATAAATATCAGTGATGGGGAATTACATTCCTGCCACTACTAAGTGTTTTCTATACCTCATGTCAACACTTTGCAAGGCAGATGGCATTGTTCCCATTTTTCAAGTGAGGAAAACTAAGGCTTCTAGAGTTTCAGTACCTTCCCCAAGGTCCCACAGCTGGTGAATGACAGAGCATGATTCCATTTCCAAAGAACTGGTCGAGGTCAGAGGCGACAAAAGTCCTATCATGAAGGACGAATAAGAGATGGTGATAGGATAGAGTGGAAAAATGGGACTGCTGGGCTGCATTTGGGGCCACGGAAACTGGGTGCAGGCCCAGACTCTGCCCCAGTTACCCATGATGACAGAATTCACTAGATGTCTCGGATTCATCTCAAACATGAGAGTTTTGAACTAGATTTTACTTCCTTAAGTGCCTTCTGGCTCTGGAGCTTTGTGATTCTATTTGTCATGCCACACAGGACTTCTTCATAACCAGGCCCCATGAGCTTACATCCATTTTCCATATACAGTGTATTCCAGCTTCATCTTCTCAGTGCTTTCCCTGAATCCCATCCTGTAAAGCAGGGCTAATTGATCCCCTCCTGTATGCCCACTGTCCTGGGAGCTGTTTGCCTACGTCCTCAGTAGGCTGTAAGCTCCTTGAGGGTAGAGACTGAGATTTATTCATCTCTTTTTTTCCCATGCATGCTGCCTGGAACAGTTCACACATTTGTAGAAATCTTTGTTTAATTAACTATTTGAATCCAAATTTAATTTAAATTTAAATTATTTACTTTTTGAGTAAAGTGTGAGAGGATAGCCTCAGGCTGTGCTGGACCTAAGGTAGAGACCTAGAGAGAATTCTTCCTTTGTGTGTTTTATTTTATTAGAGGTCCAGGAGAAACAGTCACAGAGTGGCTAGGGAGAAAAATCATTAGATGACTTTGTAGCTCCCCAGCATGTGCTTATGAAATCTGAAGTTTGATCACTGCTTAAGCATCAGTGAAAATCTAAACCCTTCCCATATGGAACGGCCCCACTTAATTTAATGTCATTTTACTTTATAAGATAGTTAATAAACAGGTACTGTATTTGATCCTGTGAGCGTAGTCCTCTATATTTAGTTTTTCAGTGTTAATGGAACTATAATTTTAATCATGATTATTACTTTACATTTTAATTATAATTTGGTATGGCTTAAGTATACATTTCTGAGAGTGATTGTATAATGAAAACAGGAATTAGCTTTTCATTAACAAAATAATGGGAGAGTTCCCACTGCATTCTAGTCTGTGTTCAAAATCCATGGGCTGGCCTAAAAATAGTGAGGGGAGTTTAACATTTTGGTTAAAAACATGCTTCTAAATTTGCTGTGTTCACAACCCAGTCTCTTTTGCTCCATCTTGCTTTTTCTTGTTCTCTTTTTTTTCAAAACATAACATAAAATAAAATCTTGAAAGAGACTTTACTTTGTCTTTAAGATTTCAGGAGGCTTATTTTTATTATTTTTATTTTTATTTAGATAATTAGCACCATGGAGCCACAGGTGTCAAATGGCCCAACATCCAATACAAGCAATGGACCCTCCAGCAACAATAGAAACTGTCCTTCTCCCATGCAGACAGGGGCAGCCACAGATGACAGCAAAACCAACCTCATAGTCAACTATTTACCCCAGAACATGACCCAGGAGGAATTCAGGAGTCTCTTTGGGAGCATTGGTGAAATAGAATCCTGCAAACTCGTGAGAGACAAAATTACAGGTATGCTTTTCTTCAATATTCTAGGCTTAGTTTTAGCAGCTGCGTTGTTCCATTAGATGTACAGACCTTAGCAGAAGTGCACGCAGATGGTGAATGCATCTGATGTCTGCAGTGTGTATCTTGCATTCGAGGATGGCATGGGTACACAGTCATAAACTCACCCATGCGTGTACTCTACATAAAACCAGATTGCAGATTGGGAAGACCGGGAAGTAGATGAAGGTGTTGGAGCTTCCTTGAGCTTTGCTTTTTGTGAAATAACCCTTTGGTTTTATCCTCTTTTATTCTCAATCAGCCACCCCTTCCCTTTGTTCTCTAGTTCTCCATTCTGACCTCTGCCCTCCCTGTACTCCACACTTGTTTTTAGCTATTCCTTTCTTCTCAAGCATTTGGTTTGTGTGTGTCCATTGTTCTTCCGTGTGTCTAAGACAGTGTTTTAAAAGGGGGCCATTGTGGACTTTGGAAGGAGATCACAACTGCCCACTGTCCTTGGGGAGAAATAGGCTCTAAGGAGAGCATATTATTCTGGAATAAAACTACTCCACAGCAGGTAAGAGAAGCTTAATGAGGATCTGCAGTTGAGGTATTTTGTTTCATTTCGTTTGGTTTGATTTTGAAGATACTCTTTGAGAAACCAGAGATTTTTTACTTGAAAGTAAAACAATACCCAAACAACTTCAATACTTAAAATTTTCAGCTTCTAATTTTTTCCGAGTCAACAACCATTTGTTGAGGACCTTGTGTTAGCCAGACACTATAATTCTTTGGGGTAACATTTCCCTGTAATCTTTTTAGAAGTCAGAGTATTTCCTCAGATGACTGCTGGGCTACATCAAGACAGCAGTTCACCCTCTGTGCCATGGTGCTCTGGTCCCAAAAATCATTCACCCTCAGCTGAGTATTTGGCATTTCCCAGGATTGAGTTTTGTTTCCCTTTCGCTGGACAGTTTAAGTGACAAGCAACTGGCCTATCTTAGAAAAAGGAAACTCATTAAAATAGGAAGATGTATCAGCTTGATTTTCAGTAGGGGAATCCAGTGTCCATGTGTGCATGTCACCATATGTGTTCTCCAGTTCTTCTGCTTCACGTGCAAATCTGTCTCCCATATAAATTAAACACTTTGCAAAATCATAAAACTAAAATCACTGTTGGAAATAAAAGTCACATAACCCTCCAAACATAATTTCTTCATCTATAAAGTTGGAAAAGAATAATTATCTCAAAGGGCTTAGTGTGAGAATGAAATGAGAGACTGGGCATAGACAGTACCACCTAGCATGGTGCCTCATGCCCAGTGGTCTCTCAGTAAATGGGAGATGCTGTTATTGCACATACAGGTAGTATTTTACAAGGAGAGCAGCGGAACAGAGACGTGTAATTTACCAAGGTCTCCAAATAGGGCCCGGGCTCTGAGGATCTTATCTGAGAACGCTGGATTATCCATCCTTTAATAGAATTGCCTGCACTCTCAGAAAGCCAATGTTTAGATTTCTGAATAATCTTTATATAATAGGATGATAATTCAAACAAAATTAAAACCAGTTAACCATATGATTCTTCCTCCCACTCCTGTATAGAAAATGTATTTTTGGTGGAGCCTTACCTTCTAAATAGGGACTCTGCCAGCTATATTAGTGAGTATTATTAATCACCTTTTCAAAAGAATTCCCTTAGAACTGTAGTGAGATTTTTGAAAAGTACTGATTCATGGTGTTGTTCCTTGTTTTCTAAAGACACATGTTTAAACAAGCAGATTCCTTTACTGAAAGAATGCTAATTTGGTAGTTCACCGAGTGGATTTGAATAGGAGTGACAGCTTCGAAGACAGCCTTTAATTTGGTATACAAAACCAAAATTGTCAACTTTGGTTTGTTTAGCACCCTCTCCAGCACAAGCAGAGACATACAGTAGCATCTGAGCTTAAAGAAGAAGCTTATGGGTTGAAAGCAGAAATATAATTCAGGCATAAATTTATAATTATGCATTTTTTAAATTTCAGGCAAAAAAAATTTTTTTTATTTGCAGAGAACTTATGGGAATGAGACAAGGAAATATAGTGAGACCAGAGATATTTGCCCTCGTTTGGTAGCAGTGTTTAATAAAAGTAGAACTTGTGGTTGTAAAGAGCGCTTATTAAATTCTTCATTTACACTACCTAATTAATTCTAGCATTTTAAATTAACAGTGAAACTGGTCCCTGCTGTACCATTCCATAGATGCAGCATATTTCCTCCATCCACCAGTTGTTCTGGTTTAATTGACTACGCTAAAAGTCAGAGAACGAGTCAGAGATAGGGCTGTGGGGAGGTGGGGAAGGAGTGAGAATCGCTCTAATGGAAGACCCTCTGAGGCTTACATTCGGTGGTAAATGATAGCACAGGCTGGGAGAGGTGAGGTGTAACGCCAGCCAAGTTGAAAGGCTGCTGCTGGTGGTTCAGAAGTCAGGGTGAATGACATCATTGGTATTTTTGTTGCCCTGATTTTTAACATCCCAGTCCCCACTTTTCCTCCAACACCTCCTACAGATCTCAATACATCTCGATCCTGTGAAGTTTACAAGGAGTTCTAAATATCTAGTGGGAGGATTGGGGGGTGGGAAGTGACGAAGAGATAAGAATTCAAGATTAAAGATTTTCCAGCTCCAACCATTCCCTAAGAGAATGGATTCCCTTAGAAAGTTCCGGTTTATCAAATTAAGAGAAAGAGAGACACTGAGAGAAGGAGGAGAGAGAGACTTGTTGTGGATGGCGTCACATATAGGCTAGGTTCCCTCCTGGCTGTGGGTTGTCAATGGATGCTCCATCTAAGAACATGTAGAGAGAATTTGGGCATGGACTTAAGTGTTTGGTGCAGAGGACATGATTGCTATCATTTATCAAGTACTTACTCTATGCTAGGTACTTGCTAAGCTCTGAACGCACCTTATTGATTTCACTCTGAGAGCAGCCTCCATCTTCTTAGATGAGGACACTGAAACTTTGCGAGGTCGAGTAACTTCTCCCGGCAGCACAGGTATTACCGGGTGGTGGAGCTGGGCTTCCCCCCCCCAATGCAAAATCATGATCTTATGGGGAAGTATGGGCAAGGTGTTCCCCTGTCCGTGTTGTGAAGACACCTGCCTAAGCCTCAACCCATAACCCAGTGAAACATTATGAGCGTCTGAGTAGCAGTTGCTGGCCACCCTCTGAAGAACCTACCTAATGCACCACAGCTTTCAACTAGACTCCTGTGTGTAACAGGAGGCAAAGATAACGATATTTATCATCCTCTGGGATACAGCTCAGCCTTCAGAGTACAACCAAATTTACTGAAAGTGCCAGGTTTGAGATTCTGTTACAGTGCTTTGGGACATCTCTATTACTTATCTTCTTAGAGATACTAGATTTTCTTTTTCCAATTGAGAAAGGACACTTATCAGGATAATCTGGGCACCAGGGAGACAAAACATATCTCCCAGGTTGCTTGTGTGTGCAGCTATGGACATGTGATGGCATCAGAAGCCATGTTCTTCCTTTTTCTCCTACATCCACCTGCAGGCTCTGCTACTGGAAACAAAGGGAGGTGTGGTACATGGCCCAAGCTTTTGTGCAACCTAGAAGCTCAGGCAAGAAAACATCAAACCCCTGGTAGAATTTATGTTATTCCCATCAACGACAGAGAATTAAATTAATTTCTCATTTTTAAACCTGTTGCCTTTTTGTTTTTTCAAGCTTTGAGATTGCATTACAGATGCTCAGTATCTTAGGGGAGGAAACATGGCTTAGGCAGGATACAGTTAGGTGGCTCAGAGAATGTCTTAAAGCCAGCAGAGCTGGAATGCTGAATTACATTTTAATGATTATCTATCTTGTCATCACCCCTCTCCAAAAGGGATAGAAAAGGGAGGAAAAAAGGTAACCAAAAAAAGTAAAAAAACAAAACCCTGGAAATAAATCCATGTACAACAACAATTTGATCTGCCTATCTAGATTGTGTGAGTATTTGCATCATAGCAGTCAAAAAGTATTATATTTTTGTACTTGATGTTACTCTTCATGTGCCCATGCAGTGTAGTTTTTTATCCATTTCAGACAGGTAAGAGCTCTGAAGGGAGGGTTTTAAGGACAGAGTGGTCCAAACTGAACGTTATCCATGATGAAGCTGAATATATGCAGTGACCACCCGGGTATGGAACAGACTGTAAGGACTGTGGATGCTATGATAAAGGGTGAGGTCTTACCTGGAACTGCTGGGAGAGGTTTGAAAGATAGGGTTAATATTTAGGTAGAGGGAAGGAAAGCAGACGTATAGCGCTAAAATTCCAGTCTAAGGACAAAAGACTTTTTTATTTTTTTGTGCTTTGGACACAGGAGGTAGAGTTGGGACAAAGCTCTTCGGAAGCAGCAATCTAAGATAAAGCACCATTGCAGATGAAGTTAAGCACCCCAAAGAATGAAGCAGGCCGGTTAGAGTTGCACCCCAGCAGGCAAAGACAGCATTTCCTAAACCTCGCCTCTAGCCCATTCTTTCATTTTTCTTTTCTTTTTAACACGTGTCATTGGCTTATGTTAATGTTATCATTCAGTGGGAAAGACAGAACAAGCAGAAACAGCCCTTTACTACTGTGGACATCAGGGTGAATAATGCTTTGCCACCACTTATGTGTCTGGAATCACATCTCTAATTAAAGGAACCAACTCAGTTTTCATTTGATGACACTGGGTAACTTCTGTTCTTCCTCGGATTTGTGAAAATGCTATTAATCCCGTGTGTCCCTCTCAGTAGGTGACATGTAGGACATGGACTACAGCAGTGGGGGGTGGGAGGGTGTGTTAGGGCAACAAGGCCAGGAGGCATTGCATGGAATACAGTTTCTTGGGTTGAAGACAGAAAGGAGAGTGAGGGCTGTGGATTGCTTTAGGTTACCTCATGTACTTTCGAGGAACTGGATGGGCTTATAGGGCACTATGGGAATTTGAGTTTTACTTTTGAGGTAATTCTAGAAAACAATAAAAGATCCTGAAAAATTCTAAAATATGGAAGTGCTTTTAATTCACTCCTAAAATGTGAATTCAGCCCTATGCTGAGTTATTGACAAACTTTCTTACATCACCTAGC
This sequence comes from Spilogale gracilis, assembly GCA_004023965.1. Taxonomy (NCBI): domain Eukaryota; kingdom Metazoa; phylum Chordata; class Mammalia; order Carnivora; family Mephitidae; genus Spilogale; species Spilogale gracilis. The sequence goes on along the minus strand of PITA01006940.1, from coordinate 80,135 downwards.
AAAGGCAAATGAAAATTTGAGTTTGGAAGCAGCTTTTGTGTGTTTGTGTGTGCCTTATGTGTGTTCTGGGTACTATGTTAGATGCTTTAAACATAGTAGCTCATTTAAATAGTAAATTAGGATTTCTTGGAGACTAATGATAACAGCCAGTGTTTATTGTACACTTACTATGTGCTAATTAAGCATTGTGCTGAGATCACTAGATGGAATTTCATGTAGTTCTCAAGATGGTTATTTTACAGATGAAAAAACTTGGATTTAGGAGTGATTAAGTAATTAGTCCAAGGTGATTTAGCTTCCAAGTTAGGGGAGGTGGGACTTGAATTAGTCTAATTGCGAGTTGTCCAATTTATAGTTTATCTTTGGCAGTTTCTTTAAAAATATTCAACTGACTTCTCCCCTTTAAAAACCAAGTCAGCTTTTGTTACCTAGGGAATGAAAACTTTTAGTTCAGAAAAAACCTAATTAGAGTTCAAAATCTTTTGTTTTGGAAAAGAGTATACTATGCATTAAAAAAAAAAATAGTACGTACCAGTGGGTTTTGGTTTTGTTTTTTTTTTAATTAAGCAGGTCACTGCTTACCTGAACAAGGAAGAACAGACTTAGAGTGGTTTTTAACTTCAGATTTTGTTTCTTCACAAAATACTACTCACTGTGTTCACCTTTTCTTTCTTTTGCAAGCACTGTATTAAAATGGATGCTGCCTTAAAGTTAAGCATAGTTAAAACCCAGCCTCAATTATGCATAATCCAAGAAAATCCCAAGATATTGATTAGCTAAATGAACTCTTCTACATGCACATCAGAGGGATATCCATTAGTGATGGGAAGGATAGAGGAAATAGTAGCATTTATCAGCATATTTTGTTGCTGACTTTGAAAATGTGCTTGGTACAGTGCAATGTGTCTCTTGAATTCAGAGGAAAATCAGGCAGATTTGCATCTGTCATTTTATTTATCACCTCCCTGTAGTCATCTTATATGTATTCCACAAAGAAGAATGAAAGAATTTTGATTCGTTGACTTGGGGAGGGAAACGGATTATTGTTAGGGTGAATGGAAAACAGTTATGGAGAAGATTTGCCAGCCTAGCGGGATTACACAATGGGTGAATAGGGGTCTCCCTTATTAAGAGGAACTTGGAAAATGTCAGAATGTTAAGCACAGACAGTAAACCATGTAATTATTGTGCTTCTAACACACCCGTCAGGGGCAATCAGAGACCTCCCATCCTTTCTAATTAGGATAAGTTGGCAACTGAGTGGAGCTGTGAGATTTAGAATTTGTACAGGTACATTCTGCTTCTTTTGACATAATTCTTTTCCCAGGATGGCAGTAGTCAGGATTACAGACCAGGTATGGTTTCCTTTTGCCCCCTGGCTGTCTTCCCCTTCATCTTCCCTTCCATATCAGATGGTTCTGCCCTGCTTCCAAACTGAGATAACCGTAGGAAAGTATTCTCACATCCCAGGAGAGATGTCTGAAAGGGTTTTTACCTAGGATGTGAATCAGGCCTGGGTATTTTAAGGATTTTCTATTTCTGTACTTTAGCTGACTGGTTCGTAGGACCAATTCCCTGTTCACCCAGCCTCCCCTCCCTCCCCACTACCTACGTACCCACCCCCCCACACATACTCCCTCCCTCAATCCCTTCCCCCCCCCTTCCCTGTGTGACCTGGTTGATTGAGACTAGGAACTAAGGAAGAAGGTAATGTCAAGCTGAAATTTCCACACATTATCTAAAAATGTAATTCATCAGCTTCAGGGTAGGAGGAAAGTGCTTTCTGAAATGTGTTAATGGGAAATTCATTTTTTTCTTGTCTTCTGGGAGGTGTGGCAGGGTGATTTCTCTTTTCAGTCTGCCTCCCTCCCACCCCATTCCACATCTCCCTTACTGCTCTTAACTGATGAACTCTGTATCTGTCTTTACTCCTTGTAAGAACTAAAGATCTTTAAGTTGCCTCTTTATTTTTTCTACAGTCCCCAAATTGAGCTTTGATGGGAGAAGATATTTCTGGTTTGGAGAGAAGATAAAATTCAGATAGAGACCGTATATTTGTATAAGGCTTTTACATTTGTAAAACATTTTCAATCAGCCGACAGTATTTATTTAGTGTCTCTGCTCTCAGACCAAATAAATGTTATTCCCTTTCCCTCTCTTCTTTTAAATTCTGTATCAGGATCTGTGACGAAGCCAGAGAAGATAAGACCTAGTTTGTGCTCACATGTTACTGCTAGCAGGGCAGTGATGGGGGGAGCCAGGACAAATGACGGGGCCCTGTGGCAGCCTACAGTTCTGAAAGGGGCTGGGACGCACATCATTACACATCCACCTTTGCTGTTGTATGGAGGGTTTTATTTTATTGTTTAAAAGATTTTATTTATTTATTTGACAGAGAGAAACACAGCTAGAGAGGGAACACAGGCAGGGGGAGTGAGAGAGGGAGAAGCAGGCTTTCCGCAGAGCAGGAAGCCTGATGCGGGGCTCCATCCTGGATCTCCGGGATCATGACCTGAGCCGAAGGCAGTCGCTTAACCAACTGAGCCACCCAGGCTCCCCTATGGAGGGTTTTATTTTGTTTTGTTTTTCACCCAGGTCCAAACTCACCCTTCCTGACCCTGGCTATTAATTTAATTAGCACAGGAAGACTCGTAATAATACAGAGAAGTTGGAGTTTTGATGGAATGCTTGCTACGTGCCAGCTACAGGGTTAGGCATATCATTCTATGTTATCTCATTGAAGCTTTATGTCAGTTATGTATGATCAGTGCTAGTATCCCCATTTTATAGATAAGGAAGCCAAGACAGAATCCATTAACTGGAGAGCGGAGTTAGATCTGCCTGACTGCAAAGTCTATGGTCTTTCTGTTGTCTTATTACTCTGCCTCTGCTGCATGAATATGAAGACATCTATGAAGAAGAAAAAGATGACAGTGGGCTCGGGGTCTCAGAACAAGTGTCAAGTAGAGTGAACCTTGATCTTGGTAGAGAGCAGGTTGTGGGAGATCGGTCCATGAAGAGGAAGCCCCTGAGCCAAGTTTCAGAGACCTCTTCAAGGGATAGGGAATGGGGGATAGGGAATGGAACAGCCAGGACTATTCTCGGGTAAGTGCTTGCTCCCCCCTTGTGTTGATAAATAACTGAAGCTCAGAAAGGTTTTAAGTAAGTTAAGTAAGTTATCCAAGGTCACAGCTTAATAAGCAGTGGGGCTGAGATTTGAACCCAAATTTGTCAGATTCTGAAGTCTTGTGTTTTTCTAGTTTACTAATAAATAACCCAACCTCACACAGAAGGAGGTGGACAGTTTGCAGACTCCCCGAGGCATCTGTGACTTGAGAATCATTGTTTATCTTGCTGAGTCAGGTACATGTTCTCTCAGTGACTCTCTTTCCACTTCTTTCAGTTTCTTGCTGACCTCTAAGTTTGGCTTTCTGCTTGGCCCTTGCTTTGTGGTTGTATGTCTGGTGATCTTTGAGCTCCCATTACCGTCAAGTGGATATAGCTAGGTAGGGTAATTACTCTAATTCCTATGGCTGCTAATGGAATTTCTCATCACAAACATCTTAAATCAGATTAAATCACTTTATTGGTGGTATGGCATAAAATGTATACTTAATAATCTCCAATATTTGCCATTTGTGTTTGTTTTCAAAGGCTTTTACTTTTAGTACTTCTCTGACCCTTTTGAAAGAGCCAATATGGATAATGTCTGTAGTCACTTTGCAAATGAGGTCAGTGCAGCTTAAGGAAGACTTGAGTCAAGAGCACTTGGCTTCTTATTTTCCTCGCTCTTTCTTCTTCCCTTTTTTCTTTTCTTTGCCTGCCTCCTCTCTTTGCCTTTTTATTTATTTACATGCCATTTGATTGAAAAAGGATTTGGATTGGCTTTATAAGATAATATGGAAAAGAGCTAGAATTAAAATAGCCATGGATTTTTTAGAAAGGTAGAACAAAATGTGTGTAGAATGAATGGTAAAAGGAGAACCAGAGGAAAATTCAATTAAATTTGATTAGGGGACTTGTCTCAGAAGTAACATACCACCTAGCCCAAGTTTTTTCACATCAAGGAAAAATAGATGATAACAACCTTGATCCCATTGTTAATTGTAAGCAGCACCCCAGCCCTGCCCTCTTTACCGCTACACTCACAATGAGCTCACAGACCTCTGTGGAGACATTTGCCAGCTCTATATAATACAGGGTGGAATATGAAGCCTGAAATCACATGCATAGTTCTCCCTTCTTCATCTTTCTTGTTTGAACCCATGTTGGATTGATTGACATGTTTGGGTTTTTTTCTGGCCACGTCAGGCAGTGACGGAGAGAAGCTGTCTAAGTAGAATACCTGTTTTCACTGTTTTTGTAAATCATGTACCAAAGGGGGTGCTCTGAATTGGGGCTTCCTGTCTTACTGCCATGAACTGGGGTACTACCAGCTTCTGGGTTTCTTCAGTCTTCCCCGTCCCATCAGGCCCTGCAGCTGGACACATAGGCACTTTAGTCCTCTGTTTCCGCTTCCTAGTTAGGGTTCCCACAGTGAGTTCTGGCAGTTTCCCCATTGCCCCAGACTCTGAGCTCGATAGCAAACAGGAAAATCAAATGTTACTTTCACTTCCTGGTCCTGATCCTGCAAACTGGAACTGGTCCTCAGCCACTTTGTCTCTTCCCAGTGCCCCTTGCCAGTCAGTGGAGCCTTCTCAATGAGAGAGGCCATGCTCTAAATACAAAAGAAAGTGAACACTACCCCAGTGTGCTGCACTCCCCAACACACACACACACACACACCACACACACACACACACACACACACACACACACACACTCCACACACACACTCACCATGAATGCTTCCTTGTCAGAAATACCAAATAGAGTACAGTGAACTAACCGGCAGTGAGACAGACATTAATGAAAGTCCTGCACCATCCCCCAGCCCCCCTCACTCTCATGCTGAATTGGTATGTGCCTGACCTTGTGTTAGTCACTCTGTCCCTGTGAACCTCCATTTTCTGGCCACACAATAAGAAGACTGATCCTGGGGCGCCTGGGTGGCTCAGTTGGTTAAGCGACTGCCTTTGGCTCAGGTCATGATCCTGGAGACCCGGGATCGAGCCCCACATCGGGCTCCCTGCTCAGCGGGAAGCCTGCTTCTCCCTCTCTCACTCCCCCTGCTTGTGTTCCCTCTCTAGCTGTGTTTCTCACTATCAAATAAATAAAATCTTATTTAAAAAAAAAAAAAAAAAGACAGATCCTTACCTTACCTTCTTTGCATGGTACTTGGCATTCAAACCAGCTGACACAGGTAGGGGCACGTGTCAACTGGAAAAATGGGAGGGCCCCTTGTGTCTTACAAGTCCTTTCTTCTCACCAAGTGTCCTCCCCTGGGCCAACAGAGGGAAGAAGAGAGAGGAAAGGGAAAGTAGATGTCTATCTTTCCTAGTTCAGTCCTCAGTTATGTAATTCCAAGGAGGGAGTAGGAGATGCCAGAGGGGATGTAAGAGGTCAGGAGAGTGAAATGGGGCCTCACATTTATTAAGCACCACTGGATGCTAGTTACTTCCTGTTTGTAGTTCACTTAATTCTGGCCACAACCCCAAGAGGTAATAGCAGTCCTGTTCTTGAGATGAGGACACCAAAACTCTCGTTGTTTGAAGTGACAGACCACACTTTCTGTGTACCCATGTCTGTCTGACCACATGCTGCTGCCAGTGGGATCAGGAGACCTTCACAGAGAGAGCTTCTCGCATTCTTGCTGTTTCATCCTGAATCTTGCATGTGGCTGTGTAGGATGTATTCCAGCAAACCTCAGAAATAATAAAATCAAGCCACCTTTATGAGTGGCAACATGATATAATGGAAGACTCCACCAAGTTCTCATTCTAGCTACATGACTTTCAGTGGATTAAACCATTCTGTGCCTAAGATTGTTGCACATGAAATGGGGATAATAACACTGGCTCTTTCCACCGTACTGTGTTTCGACGCGAGATGAGCTGCTAATGTGTTGGTAAGCCTTTAAAGTGCTATACCAATTCAGAATATTGCTATGGTCACCTAGAAGACAGGATGTTGTAAGCAGGGGATTTATGAGGGTTAAGCAAATACTAAGCCCCTTGTGATAAGTTAGTTTTGCTTTCCAGTCTGCTTTCCAGATGTTTTGTTCTGTTATCTACATGCATCTCAACAAAAGCTGATTAACTCTCTCAGACATCAGTGTCTAACTGTTATTAATACTCAAGCTGATCAAATTACAATGCCACAGATCCTACTTGTGCTGTTAATATTAGATTTTGGATTCCGGTCTATAATGAATGATTTTTCCTCCATGCATTGGGAAAATTGGTTAGCAGGGTTCATAAGAAAGTTTAATTAGCAGGCTGTTTGTGAAAATAGTGGTTGTGAGTCATCATTCAGAATGAACTAACATTTCTTAGCACTGAATTTGTTCTTCTGTTCCTTGAGCAGCCACATAGGATCCTTGTGTTTGGGAAGCTGGTGTCTGCATGCTGCCCACTTGAACTGAGCGGCCCATGTAATGAACTAATGACAAAAACAGCGCATTTTAAATCCCAGAGAGGAAGTGGAGGTGTAGGGTGTTTGTGTATTTATGTGTATGTGTCTTCCCAGGGAATATCATGCACCTACTATAATCTGGAGCTACGCTAGGCAGGATAGCCCAGTAATGAAGAGTGAGCCTACTTGTGTTAGCATCCCAGCCTTACTCGTAACTAGCTGTGCAACAGGCAAATTCTTACCCTCTCTGTGCCTCAGTTTTCTCATTTGTAAAATAGGGATATTGATAGGATTATTACGAATATCAATACATACAAAACACTTAGAACAGTACCTGGTGTATAGTAATGTAATTTGTGCAGCAGTTCTGTGAGATGTAATAATAATTAGCCCTATTTTACAGGTGAGGGAACAGGCTCAGAAAAGTTATGTAACTTGTCCAAGGTCACACAACTTCAAAGTGTCAGAGCAAGATTGAACCTAGGTTTATTGGTCTCTCTTTTCCTCTGCAGTATCGTATTGGCTCCCAGGGTCACGTGCCTAGTTAGTTAAGCATAGCTAACCTGCAGTTGTGTGCCTGTATGTATGCACCTATACCTGTGTGCTCGTGCTTGGGTGTCCATGAGCCGCATGTCATTATGTTTTGGTTTTTGCCTTGGGTCTTTGGTTCTCCACATGGAACTCCTTGAGTGATTGCATGCTGACCACTGACACATCATGAGCTAGAAATCAGACCTTTACGACTTGTACCAACGTGCAGATACATCTTCAAACATCTGATCCCCTCCCTGCTATGTATCTCTGTCCTGTGTCTAGATTATCCCAGAAGCAAGTCTGTGTGATGTCTTCTAAGAAACAGAGTCACAGGCTATTACAGTGAAAAGAAACCCTAGAAGTGCTTTCTGGCTTGGTTTCCTTTTTTCTATGGGCCCCTCTAGTGTCTCAGGAACTATAGCTCAGAGCATGTGCCCAGAACGCCCAGCTCAGGGTAATTAGGCAGTATTCAGTCCTGTTTTAAAGAGTAATGGTCATTTGGGAATCTCATCTAAAAGTCTTTCCCAAAGGTGTTTAATAAGTAATTTTTTTTTAAGATTTTATTTATTTGACAGAGAAAGACATAGTAAGAGAAGGGACACGAGCAGGGAGAGCAGGAGAGGGTGAAGCAGGCTCCCTGCTCAGCAGGGGCTCGATGCAGGGCTTAATGTGGGACTCAGTGAGGGGCTTGATGAGGGGCCTGATCCCAGGACTCTGGGATCATGATCTGAGCCGAAGGCAGATACTTAACAACTGAGCCACACCGACGCCCCCATAAGATTTTTTTTAAAGAGAGGTTTTGTGACCAAATGAGTTTGGGGAAACTGAAGTGAACCAAGTTAAAACGTGGTTTCTTTTTATCACTACTTCTTTTAGTCTGTGCTAATGTGCACTATAAATCTTAAATACATAATCTATAATACATAACCTTCCCCTTGGAACCTTTACTGTCAGCATTTTATAGACTTTTGTTCTAAGCCAGGAGGGAGGGATGGAGTTCCATTAGGGATAAGTTTGCAGGTAGAAGGGAAGGCGGGGGGAATTTGGGACAGTTTCTACCTGATGACCTCATTTATTTTGTTAAGGAAGAAGTGGGGTCCTCTTTTGCACATGGGTGGGCAGGTGGAGGCCTTGGTATCCTAGAAAAGTCTTACTAGCTCCCGAGAGAAACCAAATATGGTGCCAGATGGAGCCATCTCTTCAGCACCAACACAGCCCCATCACGCATTAGGCATTTTTTGTTGAAAGTCACCGAATACTGAGCACTTAAATCTGGGCACGATTTAAATCATGAGTTCATTTGGATTTCTGACTGTCAGGGTGACATTTCATTTTCATTTGCCCAAAAGAGCTGAGCCATAGAAGGTGTTTACATTTTGTGATTCTCACACACATTCCCAAGTATTCCTTCATTTCACCTCTCCCAGCTACTTGACTCAGTGATGAGGCTGGTCACACTGTCACAGTATAGCCATTCCCTGAGGAGCCCTAGGGGGGAAAAGAAAAATCAAAGAAGATGGCTTCCCTCCTTAATCCCTACTCTACGGACCCATTTCTGCACGAGTCCTTTATTTTTGGTTTTTATTTCTTGATTTTGTCTTATTTCTTATCTGCAAACTGAATGGTAAGAAAAGAGGGAAATGTACTTTTCTATCTTGTTTCTTTCCTTTTTCATGGATCTGGGGAATTTCTCTTTTAACACTTGCTGGAACTGAACATGGTCATGAGCTTCCTGTCTGGTACTTTACTATCAGTGAACTCCTTGATAATAGGGATGGGGTACTCATCTCTGCATTTCACAAGCTCTTCATGATAAGTCCAAGGCCAGAGGGCCCCATGCCCATTTCATAAATGACATACCAATAAAGACTCTCAAAGTCCTTCTGCAGCTCACATTTGACAGCCTGACTTCTCTCTGCACAGACAAGATACTTATCTCACCATCTTCATCGAGAGCCATGAATTTTCTTTTATGTTGGATAGAGGCCGTTTTGATAGATTTATATTCAGTTAATATTTATGAAGCATATACCTTATGCCAGACCTCTCACATACTTTATCTTATTTAATCTAAATCCCAACATGGTATCAGGAGCCTCCACACATGCTTTATACAAATAGTGTCTGATGAGGGTTGGGAAGCTGTTGTCTTTAGTGTTAAACACAGCACTTCCTTTCACCCACAGACATTTCACCCACAGACAGTCTCATTTTGCCCGAAGGCTAATTACAGTGTATGTAATTAGTACTAACCTGATAAATTTTCCTACCTCTTCTTTCTTGCTTGCTAGACCGTCATCTAACATCAGCTGCGTTTCTGGAATCACCTGTGGGTGCGCGTCCCTTCTGGGTGGCAAGTCTTGTCTGTCTGACATCCAGACCTTTTGTTTCATGTGAGAACAAGCCAACCAAGAATTAAGAATTCTGGTTCATTTCTCTGGCTAGCTGGGAGTTTGCCAGAATCCTCCTCTTTTTGTTTCAACCCTCGTTAAAAACATGTTTAAATCTTTGACTATTCTTTCCTGTCTGTAAGAATATTCTGCACATAATTTAATTGAATGCTGCTTCGATTAAGAACTTTTCACTGCCCGGAGGACAGCAGTCTGAACACTTCTCTTTGTGTGATAGATGCTGAGAGTGAGGTGGTTGTCACTGAGGTTTCTATTATCCCTGGCACATTCCCTATTTTTCCCCTTTCAGCTTTTTTTTAAACTAAGTACTTGATACTAGCTTTTTATCTTATGAATCACCTTTCTCTCCTGAACAGACAGAAGAAAAATAGGGTTCAGATTAGTTTCGTTTTGTCATTTATTGAAGTTTATTATTGAAATACATATTTGAAGATCTGTCATTTGGAGCAAGTTACTTTATAGGACAAACCAAAAGAGGTTTTAAAAAAAAACTCCTTTGAGAATTAGTTGGTTGGCTTTCTTTCTGGAATAATGTGGTTTTGTAACCAGTCCTTCCTGCTTTGGGGACTGCTGGAAGCCATTGTATATACTCTGTGCATTTCCATGTCCCTTTCCCCAGTAACTGAGGCTTTATTTCACATTTACTTGAACAGTTTGGTTGGTATTGTCTCTGAAATCAGGAAACTCTAGTAAAAGGACTTTGGAGTCTGAATGGACTTTGGAGCCAGATGGACCTGTGTGTTGGAACCTGAGGCCTCTGGACATCAGGCTTCTTGACTGTAAACGGTGGTGATAATGCCAACTTAGAGGATTGTTTTGGGGGTAGATGAGATGCTAGACATGAAGTACTCAGCTGGAATTTGAATGTTCTCACTAAAAATATGAGTAAATAAATGTATACATAGATCAAATCATCAAGTATTTATACTTTAAATATCTTACAATCTTATTTGTCAGTTATACCTCAATAAAGCTGGAGGGAAAAAACAAAGCATTGAGTATAGTGATCGGCACATGGTAAGCGCTCAAAAAACTTTTTTAAAACAATTTTTTTGGAGAGAGAGTGGGGAGGGGCAGAAGGAAAGGGGAAAGACTCTCAAGCAGGCTTCACACCCAGAGCAGGACTCAGTCTCATCACACTGAGATTGTGACCTGAGCTGAAATCCAGAGTCAAATGCTTAAAGAACTGAGCCACTCATGTGGCCCCCAAAACTACTTTGTTCCTATTTACTCACTTGTTGAGTTTGTTAACTCATTCATCCATTCTGCATAGATTTATTGAAAGTCTACTATGTGCTGGACATTGGTCATACCAAGGTAAGTAAGATTCATGTTCCTGTCGTTAAGGAAGGGATTTAGGGTCCATTAAGAAATGCCTTCAGTTCGGGGCGCCTGGGTGGCTCAGTTGGTTAAGCGACTGCCTTTGGTTCAGGTGATGATCCCGGAGATCTGGGATTGAGTCCCACATCGGGCTCTCTGCTCAGCGGGAAGCCTGCTTCTCCCTCTCTCACTCCCCTTGCTGTGTTCCCTCTCTAGCTGTGTTTCTCTCTGTCAAATAAATAAAATCTTTAAAAAAAAAAAAAAAAAGAAAGAAAGAAATACCTTCAGTTCAGCAAACTTATATTGAATGCCCACTGTGGGACAAGTGCTTTATTCATTGCCATCTTGATGCCCCATGATGAGTTCTCAGCTTCTGGGGAAATTACATCTACTTAGGAATCCAGAATGTACCTCTGGAGATAACCCAGTCCCGGTTCAGTGTAATTTTAAATACTTTGGGAATTCAAGATAAAGATGGCTGGGTCCTGTCTTTTTCAATAGTGTTTATTGTTGGCAGAAAGCAGACATACTCAAAATTTCAGATGCCTAAATGATTCCTGGATCTGTGTCAGAGGTCTGGGGAGATGTCATATATACATCTGAGCACAGATTCAACTTAGAAGCAGTATTGACTGTTCAGTTTGTTGTCAACAATCAGTGGCCTCCTGGAAGTAATAACCATAAACTGAGGGGCAAGTCTCTCTCCTAGAGGAACAGATGCTCAGGCTGTCCTCTCCTGCTGGAATGCCCTTTTCCATCTATTGCCTGGCTATTTCTTATCAGTCTTTTTGAATTCATCTCAGGAAGCCCTCTCTCCTTCTAACTGTAATAACACTGAACCATGCCCTACTGTCACTATTCATTCATAGGTCTGACTTTCCTACTAGACCACGAACTCCTTGCTTCTTCCCTGGTCCTCAGTTTTGTTTCTTGTTGGTTTTTTTTTTTAAGATTTTATTCTTTTATTTGACAGAGAGAAACACAGCTAGAGAGTGAACACAAGCAGGGGTAGTGAGAGAGGGAGAAGCAGGCCTCCCACCAAGCAGGGAGCTGGATGTGGGGCCCGGTCCTGGAACTCTGGGATCATGACCCGAAGGCAGACACTTAACGACTGAGCCATCCAGGCGCCCCCAGTCCTCAGTTTTAAAATCTATAGTACAGACTTGAAGATGATTGGTACTAAAGTCCTTTCCAAGAATGTTATTCTGTGATGTACCAGATCCAGGCACAACCAGGTTAGAAGTGGATATATATTGGAATTAAATGGAAAGAATGAGGGCTTGGAGATAAAACTAGAAAAGCCAGTCTCTCTCAAAGTCTCAGGCACACTGTGCCATGCATGTCCAGCAGCCTGTGTTTAGCGTACAAATGAGCACACATTTTAGAAACTAGGGCACATCAAAAAGTACACAGGTTCTGGAATCGAATGGGTCTGACTGCTATTCTGTGGTCTAATAACCTTGGGTATGTTATTTCTATTTTCTGGCTCAGTTTTCCCCTTCTGTAAAACAGGTATAGAAATGCCTACTTGAGAGGTTATGAAGATTTAAGTAATGATGTACAATAAGTGTTTAGCCCATAGTAGGTGTTTAGTAATTATTCTCTGTTCTTTTTATTTCCTCAATTAGAGATCAGGATAAACTGAAACCAGTTGGGCATGTTGGGTCTAAAATAAATATAATTAGCTCTTTCTCTGCTGACACAGTGTAGTGCAGAGGCAGAGGCAGTTAAGATTTGGCTCCACCCATAACCCACTGCCATGGCCAAGGAAACAGTGCTGCTGGAAGTGTTGTGGACATTAATACTGCTTTCCAAGGGGGTGTTGAAGACTGCCTTCATCCACAATGGCCTAGCAGATGGAATTCACAAGGCTGCCAAAGCCTTAGATAACACCAAGCCCATCTTTGTGGTCTTGCATCCAACTGTGATGAGCCTATGTGTGTAAAGTTGGTGGAGGACCTTTGTGCTGAACACCAAATTCACCTAATTAAGGTTGATGGCAACAAGAAAGTAGGGGAATGAGTTTTTCCCTGCAAAGTGTTTGGTTGCAGTTGTGTGGTGGTTAGACTACGGTGAAGAGTCTCAGGCCAAGGATGTCACCAAGGAATACTTCAAGAACTGAACAAGTAAGAAACTTGGTTCTTGTTCCTCAAATAAATAAGTAAATATAATTTAGAATCTTTGAATCTTACCATTAGAAGGGATCGGTCAATCTTGTTGACTGTCGCCACATCCCCTGATAAAACATTGATCTGGTCTCCACTTGTATATCTCTAGTCATGGGGCCCTCACCACATCCCAAGGCAGCCACACCCTTATAAATCAGTATTAGAAAGTTCTTCCTTTTATCAAGGCAGAAACCTACTCCCTAATTTTCTTGTCTCTGATCTTTGTTCTCTCCCATGGGGCACCACATGGCAAGTCTACCCCTGCTTTCCCATGACAGCCTTTTATTTTTTTTTTTTTTCCATGACAGCCTTTTAAATATTAGAATTGGCTCTGAGCACTTCCAGAGTCTTCCTTCCTTCAGACTAAAGATTGCAGGTCGTTCAGATGTGTCTCATGGGCTTGGTTCCTCTGGACATGGATAAGGCCCTGATAAAAGGGTTTGTTGCTCTTCCTGGTTGCTTCTGTTTGGTATATGATAGTTTGAATATGGTTAAGAGGTTGTAAATATGTATGTGAATCCATTCACCCAACAGACATTTACTGGGTATCCAACAATGTCATGGACTCTTTGATAGGTCCTGGGGGCACAGAGATGAATAAAAATATCATCTTGGCCTCAAGTAGCCCCCAGTCTAGTGAGGAACAGAGTCACATAAAGAGATGGTTTCAAAAGGATGTTTCAGTAGGAGTGTTTACCTGATCTGCAAAGCCAAGGGATGGGGTTGATTGAGTGTTTTCATACATGTCTTATTCAAAAGCATCCTAGAACCAATTTGAAGGAACTGGGGCTGCCCCTTTCCTCTTTTCAGGCATTTAACGAGTACAGTGGTACGTTGCCCTCACATTCACTTGTGTTATTGTCCCAACATGCCATGCAGGCTCCTGTGTCAGGGCCTTTGCACAGATTTCCTCTGCCTGAGATGCCTTTCCCTCAGGCTGGGGGGACTGGCTGCTTCCTCTCCCTCAGGTCTCTGCTCTCATGTCACCTTAGCCTTACTTGCCTCTATTAAAGAGTTGCAGCCTCATCCCCTATACTGTCTTCCTCCTTCTGTGCTTTATTTCCTCCCAAGAACTCACCATCATCTGACAAACTTTATATTTTACTTACGTTTCTGGTCTTTTTCCCTCATCCCCAATCAGAATATACATTCAGCGATGGCATAAACCAAGTATTTTTGTTCTATATCTGCTATAATCTCAGTAAATGGAACTATGTCTGACACATAATAGGTGGCCAGTAAATACCTGTGGGGTAAATTTATGCAGTGCTGGAATTCAGCCCTCAGTTTGGAAGCTCATTCCTTGATGGGAAAATCCTATCAAAATTCTTCTGTCTCTTCAAAGCTGAACTCAAAGCCCCCAACTCCAGGAAGCCTTCTTTACTCTGCTCAGTCAGAATCAGTCTGCATCTCCTCTCTGTTCCTTTATATATATAGTTCCTGTTTTATATTTTTTATTTTGTTAATATTTTATGTATTTGAGAGAAAGTGACAGCATGAGCAGGGAGGCAGAGAGAGAGGGAGAAGCAGACTCCCCGCTGAGCAGAGAGCCTGATGTGGGGCTTGATTCCAGGACCCTGGTATCATGACCTGAGCCAAAGGCAGCCACTTAACCAACTGAGCCACCCAGGAGGCCCTGCATATAGTTTTAAAAGAAGTATCTCTGATATATTTATTATTTTTGCTAAACTAAAATTAATTCTTACATCCATCTTTCCCTTCTACATATTAAGTCTCCTGAAGTCAGGAACAATTTCTTGGTCATTTTGGGGCCCACTCATAGTATCCAGCATGTTGTAGGGGCCTGTTACATATGGAATTTGTGTGCCTGCTGCATATCATGTGGTATATAAAAGAAAAGCATCAGAAACGTTCTCTACCTTTAAGAAGTTGGGGCCTCACTGAGGAGATAGCATTCTCATGGACATAGTAGAAGGCAGTGTTTAATGGGGTGTGGGAGAAAAAAGACAAGGAACCAACATCTACTGAGCATCTGTTATATGCCAGGCACTTTGCATGAATTATCACTTTTAATCTTCCTAATAACTCCATGAAAAAGTAGTATTAAGTTCATTTTACAGATGAGATGACTGCAGCGGAAAGGGGCAAAGTAGGAATTTAGATTTGGGGCAAGAAAAGAAATAGTGTATACAAAGAAATTCTGAGAATTTTCCTATCAGAATTTCCCTTCCCTATTACTATGGATTAGGATGTGTAGCTTTCTCAGAAGCCAAAGTGTAGGGAGGTTAATTTAAGTGAGTTAGCCAAGGCCACACAGCAATAAGATGAAGCTACATTTCTTACATCATCACATTTCCGTGTATCAAGTCCTGAGATGATGCCAACAATGGGGACAGGGACACAGGGACCACACTTGGAGTACCAAGACTTTAAACCATACTTACTTTGAGGCATTTGTGTGAACTACCAAAAGAAATCAAATTTTCTGACTAGTTGTCTCTCCTAACCCTGAGCTTGCAGAAGAAAAGCCAGAACTCAGGTTGCCCAGCACTGTGTAAAACCCGCAGAGGTGGAATGGGCGGGAACAGAGCTGTGGATGCTCCAGCATCTCAGAACATCCCCAGTCAGTGTTAAGAAAGGGAAGAGACCCCAACATAGGATGTGTGCATTCCCCCGCATGTTCATCTGGTGCTGGACACTGCCATGCCTTTTCACAGAGGCTGGACCCTGTGAGGAGAAAAGCATGAGCTGAGAAGTCACACAGACCTAGGCTCATTCAAATCCTAGCCATGGACCCTACTTGCTGGTTGCCTTTGGGCAGGTTACTTCACATGTCTTAGCCCATTTTCCTCATCTGCGCATTGGGCCCCATAGTAACCATTTTTCACAGGATTAAATTAGGAAACATTAGTGGGCCACTTAACACCGTGCCTGGCACAAGGTGAACCCTGAATAGATGGTAGCTGCTGTTGGTCTGTGTGTTAACATCGCTGCCCTCACAGGGATGTGTTGATTGTGAGGATAAGGAATTACCCTGGGGTTTCCAGATAAAGGAACATGCTGATAGAGCTTAAATGACTTAACCAACGTTATAAAGCAAGTATAATTTTCACACACACACACACACACACACACACACACACACACACACGTATGTACTACACGTGTGTGTGTGTGTGTGTGTGTGTGTGTGTGTAGCAACCACTGCAGGCCTCTCTGACCCTCTTTAGGGTGTGTTCAGGTAGATTTTGAAGCATCGGACAACAGGGAAAGGCATCTCATGAGGGGCAGGGAGGGAATCCTGGGATTTAGAGTCACTGCAGTTAACCCAGCATGCGGATTACCGCCATGCAGGTGATCTTAAGGTGACTAGGGATTTTATCATGTGCTTTGAGAACAGAATTTCAGCCTGAGCTAAGGGTTCTAACATTCACAAAATTCCTTACTCAACTCAGAAGTTTTTATTAACAGCAGCTACCCATCTGGCTGCCCCCTTTGGGGCTTTGCAGATGAGGGGAGTAGCTGTTAGGTTTCTGGAGAATGACGATTTTTGAAGAAAGAAAGCAAAGTGTGCAGGTTGGTAGAGCAGAAATGCTGAGGTCCCGCCCAGCCAGCCCTGCAAAAGGATGGCTTCTCTATTGCTGCCATCAACCATGAGACTGTCACATTTGGGGTCCCGCTTTCATAACTTCCAGGACCCCAACGGCAAGGAAAAACAACATCTATCCAGAATGACCGGGAAACAAGTTATAATCAGCTATGATGGTGATTCCTAGAATTTGAATACAATAAAAATGCTTATTAGCACAAATTATTAAAGATAATTGAGTTTTTCTTAGATGATTCAAAAAATACCCCAGAGGTATTCCAGGGCTTCGGAATCATTATCAGTGCTATTTTAGTTCAAATGGGTTAACTATGAGTATGGCAAAGGGTACTGGATTTGGAGTCAAAAGATCTAAACCAGGAGTCAGCAAACTATGGCCCAAAGGCCAAACTGAACCCACTGCGTATTTTTCTAAATGTGTTTTATTGGAACACATACTGTCTATGACTGCTTTCATGCCGCAATGGAAAGTCGTCATGACAGAGACCAGAGGACCCGCCAATCCTAAACTACTTACTGTCTCACCTGGTACATTAAAAAGTTTGACACCCCTGATCTAGACTGAGATTGAGCTCAGTAATGGGGGGCATATCACTGTTTTCTCTGATCTTCAGTTTCCATATCTATGAAATGACGATTATCCCTCCTATGGGGCTGTTGTGAGAGTCAGATGCCATGGGACAGGTGGCAAAGCACTTTGGAAACTCCAAGGGTGGGCTGCAGGAGAGCCCATCCAGATGGACATTCTTTATGTTTTCTTTCCCGATCCTTGGTGTCAGTTTGTCAGGCTCTCCCTTTCTCACAAATGCAAAAAGAGTTCCCCAGGTCCCCCTCCTTTCCCCCAAACATAAAACAACCTTCCAGAAATGGAGAGTTGGCACAGACAGGTGTATCCACTCTTTGATCTGTTTGTTGAACACCTATTATGTTCGAGGAAGCAAACTTTTATAAGCTAGTTCTTGTGAGAAGAAGTGTTTGGTTTCCAGGGGGAGAAGTTGGTATACAAACTATCATAGCAGAATGGAGATGTTGCCATGTCAGAGTGGGAGGACACATCATGTGTTCAGGGGTGTGTGTGTGTGTGTGTATGCATATGTGCAATTTGTCAAAACAGAGATATTCATATTTAAATTTAAGAAAAGCTTGTTAAAAACATGAACCTCTTTAATCCAAAATACACTGAAGTGCCTTCAAATGTAGCCGTTATGTATAACTGTTTCCCCTCGGAAACTACGTTCTGATTTTAAATTTCCATCCAAAACTGCCAAGAATGCATTTCCTGCCCAAGCATGGTCACTGGGGACCCCTCATCTGTGCCTGCTGGGCACGACTATTGAGGAGTGGTCATATGAAAGGGTTGTGAATCGCCTGAGTAGCAAGGAGTCACATACTCATAATAGTTTCTGAATTTTGGAGACAGTCTTCATGTCATAATATCATCTTTTCTTTGTTGATTTTATTTTTTATTGATGATTCAGTAGCCATAACCTCAGTGGTTTCATTGTTTTATTTGACCAACTTGGTATCAAAATAAACTCATAAGTTGAGAACAAAAATAAAGTCTAAAAAAATTTTCTGTTCTGAAAATACTGTCGCTATACCTATCCAGTCTAATCTTGCTACTGTTAATAAAGGAAGATGTAGTTATTTGGGGGAAAAGGAATAATAAGAGGCCCTTATCTATTTCTGGGATGCAGATACGCACACACTTCGCTCTAGGCTCCAGACTGGGTCCCCTGGGGCCTTCCCAGCATGGTGGCTCTCTTGGTCCCCATGGAAATAGTGTTGGTACTTTTTGTGAATGTGTTTCATCTTTATTTTTCTGTGTGCATTTAAATATAGAACTGCAAACCAAAAACTCATCACCAGTGTATGTCCACCATACAGGCAAGTTAAAACATAGAATTCTTCATTTCGCTCTCCCCTGCTACTAATAATTTTTGAAAGAAATGAGGCTTGGGTTTTTACATTTTCTACCTCGGGATTTAATCCTCTCTGGAGTGTTTTTAAAAAGATTGCTTAATTCCATCAAGTATTTTTTATTAGACTTAGCTGGACTCCTCCTATGTTGGCAAGAAGCACCTGAGGAAGCTGTTCTTGAACGGGGCTAACCACATGTAGTTTCATTGTGTGGCAGTTTATCTCATGTCTTCCAGTTCATGGGCAATGCTTTCCACCTCTGTTCCTCTCTTGTTCAACGCCATGTTCTGTTTAAGAATTTACACCTTATTATTTCATATCAAGGAGAATCTCCAGTCTTTCCCCCTCTTCATTTCTGAAACAAAGTTCATCTGGTTTTTAGTTTTTCTCAAAAGCACCCTCATTCCTGATGTTAAGTGCAGTCTCTCTCTAAACCTAGGGCAGGTGATGATAGCACAGTTGTGCTAATTGCCTTCAACCTGAGGTGATGGTTTGGGACGGGTACAGGCAGGTGAGCAGATATGACACAGCTTCTGGACAGGAGTCCTTTCTTAGGGGGCACCTGGGTGGCTGTCAATTGAGCATCGGACTCTTGATTTCAGCTCAGGTCATGATCTCATGGGTCTTGGAATCAAACCCTTCCTCTCCCACCAACAGGCTCCGTGCTCAACAGGGAGTCTTCTTGAAGATTCTGTCCCTCTGGCCCTCCCCCTGCTCTCACTCGCTCTGTAAAATAAATAAATAAACCTAAAAAAAAAAAAAAAAGAAGCCTTTCTTTCACTTGATCTTCAGAACCTTCCTAGGACCTGAAGCAAGCATCTAAAACAAAGATAAAATATAGAATGTAAAAATCATAGCCAATATATTTATTTTAGATTTCCATAAATATATGAATAATTAGAAGGAAAGATACAGTATATTGGGGAGCATGCAGCACTGGTAGGCATGATAAATTCTTCCACATACATTCCATCATATGATGAATCATGAACTATCTGGGTTCAGGTTTAACTTTACAGTTAAGTGGTGAGTGTTTTGTCTGTATTTTTTCATATTTCATTTTAATTTTATACAAATTCAATTTAGCTGGATAGAGTGACTGTCTGACTTGTTTCCTAGAACTCGTAACTAAGGTTTGTCATTGAGATTATTGCTTTAAAAATGCCCTTTAACGTATCTCAACTTAGTGCATGACTGTTTAAAATGAATAATTGTAAGAATATTTTAGTACTGCAATTTTTAAGGCTCTATTATTTACAAGGAAAATAGAACTGATAAATTTGAATGATGAAAATGGATTTAATTAGGTGAATTTAGTTAGGCTTGATGAGGTGGAGCCAAATTTAGGATAAATGGTATTTTTAAATTAATGTCTCTTATAATTTTGGATTTGCAAAAGTTTCTCAGAATATGTGGCAGGGTCTTGTAATTCACACACACACCTCTCTCTCTGTGTGTCACACTTTTACTCTCCCGCACACACACGTGTGCATGAGCACAGAGGGGCCCTGCAGCTGGAATGTGTTCAACATTCTCTCCTCCTTCTTACTAATTCTGTCTGTAACGGATAGATCTGGCAAAGTTTGCTTCTGTCTTTCCTGTTCTAACCCTGTTATTCCAAAACACAAGGAATATTCTAATGGAAACTTTTGTCATTTTGGGTTTTCCATTTTGGGGACAAAAATGGGCACTTAGCCATTCCTCGTGATGCTCTTTGCTTGCGTCCTATAAAGGATAACAAAGTCACCGTTTTCAAATCCAGAGCCCAACTTGTTTTCCCAGGTTCCCTCCTACAACCAACACAAACACAGACATTTACCAGCAAAACAGAAGCTGTTGGAAAGATTTTTTGGCTGCTGAAATGGGCTCCTGTCACCAGGACATGGCAGGCTTTTTGCTGTATTGTCTCCATCCCTGGCCTGGGTCCTCCAAAAAGAACTTTATGTAATCAGTCTTCCCTGACATGTGATGTCCTGTCATTTTCCTCCCTTTCGGCTCTGCTGCCACCCACAAATCAATAACATTGCCTGGGAAGTTCAAGCTGGTTTTGCAGCCACCCTAAGCTCTGTGTTTCTTAAAGGGTATGTCAGAAAATGTAAAGTTTCCTAATGATATTTCTGGCTGATGACACATGGCAGAGCTGATGGACTATTTATAATCAGTGGCACGATCACAAGCACATTATTTTTATTTCACTTAGGGGGGAGCCCTGTCACTTGCTACCTCTCTTTGCAGACAAGTTGATGCCATCTCCACCTAAAGGAGCTAAACCCTCTTTGAAAAAAGCGTTTGCACTCTCGCCTTTGTGTTAGGAGCTCCCCAGCTCTTTCCAATAGAACCTTTCTTCTTTTTTCTTTTTTTTAAATTGTTTTTGGGCTGGGGAGATGATGAGGGCAACCAATGATTTGTAGCAACTGCTTTAAATTCTAGTCATGCCTTCACTATAAATGTCTCTGTCTTTGCTGCTCAAATCCCGCTACATTCCTCCGCGTGTGGGTGTGGCTGGCATGACTGAGGCAGCAGACAGCTACTGCATTCAGGGCTCGCCCCAGTTTCACAGGACTGAGCATAGCATAGCTGTCTTTCGTTGAGCAGCTACTATATTCTAAGCAATGTACTTGGTAGGCATTTTATACACAAGATCTTTTTAACACTTTCAAACCTATTTGTGGCAAGTGCTGTTATTTCCAGAGAAGACATGGGGTAGAGGGGAGAAAGGGGATATTAAATGCCTTCTCTCCACTGTCCCATAGCTGATGGGAAAAGCCCCATGACTCCAGTTCAAATCTAACAAACCACACCTGCTCTCTTTCCACCACCTTCTCACTTCTTTCTGATTAAGTGGACATTTGTGTATGGATGTGGATAGGCAGGGGCCCTTACCCATTCCCAACTTGGGCAGCTAGCTCCTAGAAACTAGAAGCTTTCCCACCTGGGGTAAACCCTGCAGTAGAAGGAACCATATACTAGAGGAGAGTTTTGATTCACTGCGATGGGAGGTGTTACTGCTATAAAGATACTGAGCTCTCTTTCTCTCTCTCTCTCTTTCTCTTTCTCTCTCTCTCTCCCTTTCTCTCTTTTTAAAAAATGTTTCCACAGGACAGAGTTTAGGGTATGGATTCGTTAACTATATTGATCCAAAGGATGCAGAGAAAGCCATCAACACTTTAAATGGACTCAGACTCCAGACCAAAACCATAAAGGTAAGAAGTGATATGCTGGCTCCTGACTGGGCAGCACTGGTTAAATTTCATCCCTTTGATCTAATAAATCCAGGCTATGAGGGAGCTGGAAGTGGTGCTCTTTATTTATGCAAAGGACATTTATCATCCACTGTACTAAGTGGGTGACACAGATCATTACAAAGAATGAAATGCAGGCTGAGTAGAGGGAAGGGACCAGAGGGCAGATGAGGTGTCAGGGCCCACCAAGAAGGCCTGTGAGCCCAAGTCTGCAAAGATAGCCAGAACTAAGCTATGGGAAGAAGCTGGGGCAGAGAAGCTGTTCCAGATACAGGGAACAGCAAATGGGAAGCTGTGAAAATTGATGTAAACATTATGAGGGGGAACAGCATATAGAATAGCATGGCCTAAGTTTGGATGGGAAGTGGGCAGGGGCCTCGTGTGCCAGGCTGAACAGTTTGACTTTACCAAAGGTGGACAGTTCGTCTCCTAACTGAGACTAGAAAAGAAAAAATCAGTTATAAATAAATTATAGTGTAATAAGGATGGGTACTATAAAATTGTTAGGGACATAGTAAAGGAATGACAGAAAAGGAACATTCGAGCAATTGGAAAATGATCAGAGCTGTAGATAATATTTTAGGTGGGATTGTTTTAAGTCAAAAAAGAGAAGCAGTTACCCAAAGCCTCCTCCTCCAGACAGAGGTTTCTGTGACTGTGTGTCACTTGGTTCAGACTTCACCTCATGGGGATCCTTCAGGAAGTGGTGCTATTTGCTTTGAGGGCCCCCTCCCACAGCCAGTGGTGGTCTCCTGGATGGACCCTCTTCAGCCTCCCTTCCTGTTTTTCCCCCACCTCCAGGCAGTGTTCTGCTTGGGGACAGCTGCCAGCCCATTAATGAGTCCCATCCTTCATAGCCTATTAAACCATAGGGAGGTGTCTCCTGGGCGCTCCTATCCTCACGACAGCAGGACTGATGCAAAGTAGGACAAAAGAGAAACCTCTCCCAGAATGGAAATCTATAGACGGCACCAGCTCTCAGCATATGAAAACACAGAAGCAGAACTTTATGGTTCAACAGAGCTACTTCTCCAACATTCATACTGACAGAGGAGACTATTGGTATACGATAGTCTTAGCTAGGAGGTAATCAAAACAAAACCAAAGCCAAAACAAAAACCTTCTTTTTTGGGAATATAATACATGAATGTCTTTCTTCCCTCCTTCCTTCCTTCCTTCCTTTATTTTAAGCAGCTTTACTTTTGCAGTTGAGTTTAATTTTATTTCTAAAGATGATTGCTTTGATGATCTCATACCGTCTGTAGTACCTACAGACCCCAAAATGGGCCTAACTCAGGCTGCCTCCATCTCATCTTAAAATCAATCCCTTGAGTTATCTAATGGAGAAATAATTAAGAGTTGTTTAATTATGCGGTAGTCCTCTGAGAGGCAGGAGGATTAATTTCCTTCAAAGGAAACACATACCTATTTTTATGCTTTAAGTGAAGATAGGAGGCTCACATCCCTGACTGTTTGTTGAGGCCACACCAGATTGTTTGTGGGTTTGATTGATTTTTCTGTGCTATCTAGTTCAGCATTAGAATGTCAGACACTTACTCTTCCCTTGATGGACACCCTGACCTTGAACTGAGAAAGTACTTTTCTTCCCTCTACAGTTTTCTTGAAACCCAAAGCTTCCCAGGAGTTTAGGATCACATCATCAGCCATTCATTTTGCCTTTAAAATATATATATATATATATATTTATATGAAAAAAAAATATATATATATGAAGCTGTTGGGCTTCCTGGAAGACTGACTGGACTTGGCTTTTCTGATCTCAGTGCCCCCCTGATCCATCATGCCCTCAGTAGCAGTGCTTTTTCTAGGTGGCTCTTACAGACGAGGGATATTGATCATTTCTGTTCTGTGAAGAGACAGTCGGCTCCACCCCCTCACCTACTCTGCGCTCACCCTGCAACAAAACTGCCAACACATTTGCACCCAGCAGTAACGTGGGCTTCCGAGGCCCTGTAGCATTCAAAATGCATGATGCCACGGCTCAATCAATAATTTCCATTCTCTACTACGAATGAAAATTTAATGTGCAAACTTAGGGATTTCAGCCCTTTCGTTAAAGTAGTTTATTTGCCATACTAAAAATTAAGTTTGAGTGATAGGTTCCTCTATTAACTTTTCTTCCCTTTCCTAAAGGGACACAATGTTTAAGGTAAGAATCATATTAAAGAGGAGGGGGGAAAAAGCAGACCCTTTTCATGTGTTGTTAATAGTCTCATCATTTATTAATTTTTTAAAATTGCTTTTCTGCCTTTCAGGCCACTGTTTACTTCTGCTTCAGTTTGCTTTGATAAGTGACATGAGATTTATGTCTTTGCTCCAGCTCCCATGAAAGAATAGATAACTTGCCTATCTGGAAATTATAAGTATCCTCCTGGAAGCACGCTTTACAGAGATCTCCCCAGAACCATCTAGCACATGTTTGCAAGATGAGTTTAAGTTTGTCCCTCCTTCTCTCATTTCTGGCACGTTTCTGAACTGCTTCGTGCAAAACACCCTACTTTAAATATATTGCACAACTCGGATGCAGGCAAACCAAGAGTTAATTCCTAAGGGCTTTTTTGTTTGGTTTGGTTTGGTTCTATTTGGTTTTGTTGTTGATTCCTAAGTTTTGACGATTAATGATAAACAGCTGGGGATAGTTCTGGAAAGCCCTGAGGGAGTGATAGAGAATGTAGTGAGCTGGATATCAATAAGAGGGCAGCCACTCTTCAGCTACTGCTGATTGTTTAAGCCTGGATTATTGCCACATCTTCCAGTTACTCAATAAAAGCCGAAATCTAGTTTTTTTTCATGCCATACCCCTCAATTTTTAAAAGCTGGACACAAACTTAAAAATTTTAAAGCATAGGTGGTTAGGGCAAACAAAATTTGGTAGCTGACCAATGGACAGAGAGTTTGCAGCCTCTGGAGTCCAGTGTGAATACACAAACACTGTTTGCCTGTAGGAAGTGAGTGACTCCTTAGTGGGCTGCTAGGGGAAGGTACCCACAAATGATGGTTCCCTGTTAACAAATTTTCCCTTTCCCTTTAGTAAGGGCGATGGAATGTAACTGTGTGCCAGTGCTGAGGGCACTTGGAGGGCAAGGCCAGGCCTCTGTCCTCAAGGAGAATACAATCTTGGCACAGACACAGCATCAAAGCAGAGAAAGAGCGTGATTTGTTAATTGAGCCCTGATGAGTAGTATGGATGACTGCAGATAATGTGCCTATCTGGAAAAAACAAGTACTTTCTTCAGAAACGTGCGTTACAGTGATCTCTAGGAACATCTAGTACATGTTTGCAGACATGTGACTACAGAGGGATTATTCTCTGGACTATAACTTGTTTCGTGGGAGAAAATGGCCAAGCTGAAGGGATTTGTCCAAAGGCAAACAAGTGACCAGCAGCTGAGCTAAGTTAGCATCCAAAGGTGAAGGGTTCTGCCACAAGAAGGAAATAATAATGATTACTTATTGTAATTATACATAATGAATAATAGTAATGCTACCTTATATTGGATATTTACTCTGTGTCCAACAGTATTCTAGCCCATTTACATGCTTGATAGGATTTAATCCTTGAAATATCTCTAGGAGTGTGTGCTTTACATGCATTAACTCTACTTCTTAAAATGGCCCTGTAAGAAGGTTCTGTTCACTCCTTTATACAGTTGAGGTAAGTGAGGCCCAAAGAGGTTAAGAGACTTACCCAGGATCACAGAGTTGGCAAGTGATATTTGGAGTCAGCAAGTGTATTTCAAAAATAATTCTGGCAGTTTCTCATAAGTGTTGGAAGGTCACACTGTGTGTTTGCTCAGCAGTGCATGCGTTCTGTGAGATCGTGTGGGTGTGTACACACAGGTTATACTCCCTGGGATGGGAAGGAGATATAAAAAGCAAATAAATGGTGTGGTCCCTCCAGGTTCTTCTGTAAGCAGACTTGTGGTTGGGGCTTCTGCCATCAGCCTGCGGATAGACCTGACTTCTGGTCGTTTTTTCTTGAACCCCTGCTTTCCAGGTTCTGTATCAGGTCCTGGGATTTAGGGGACCCAGGAGTGCTTTGGGGACTCTCCCATCCATGTGTATCAGAGAGGCATGGGGCATGGACCATGGGCTTACATATCTAGCCTGCCAGACCAGCCTGGTGCTCCTCTTGGGAAACTGGGTCTTTTCTCAGGATTTCAACTCTGAACCCAGTGGAGATGATTTGCCCTGTTTAGGGCTTTGGGAGTGCTAATTGTTTAGCTTCTTTCCTCACTTCTCTCCTACAGAGATCACCTTAGACTCTGGGAAGTGTTGGGTGAAATGGGTGTGGGTTCTGAGAAATGATTCTCGGTTCACCCCACACTGGATGCCTCTCCCAGTCCTGGGCTCTCTTCTCTCTCCATGCATTCTAAATCAGCAGCTTGTGAATTCACACTGTAATTTCAGCCTCTTGATGGGAAGCACTCCACTGAATCCAGCTATAGTGGTCCAGCTGTATTAATCAGCAATAAAAAAAATTAGATGGTCGCCTTCAAAAGGGATATCTTTACAGAAAGTTTGGATTGATATTCAAGTTACACTAAGTAAAAAGTGATCTGAAGTGGAATATGAGGTGAGGGTTTGGAATCACTTCCAATAAGTGTTTCAGAGTAGAGGAACACCAGTTTGGATTTTTTTTTAAGATTTTATTTATTTATATGAGAGAGAGAGGGAACACAAAAAGGGGGAGTGAGAGAGGGAGAAGCAGGCTTCCCGCTGAGCGGGGAGCCTGAGGTGGGGGCTCAATGCCAGGACCCTGGGATCATGACCTGAGCTGAAGGCAGATGCTTAACAACTAAGCCACCCAGGCACTCCTCAGCTTGGATTTTAACATGAGTTTGAGGAACAGAAGTAAAGAAGTGTTCACTGCTCTGCCTCTTTGGGGGCTTCTGTCTTGTGGGGGACACAAACATGCAAAGGACCAATTCTAATGCAGTGGGATAGGGCAGTCTTGGTGATGGAGGGGCTCCCATTGGTTTGGGGTGGAGGAGCGGGAAGTAGGAAGCTGTGCGAGGTCTGAGCAGGAGAGGGACCTGGTTAAAGTAAAGTTCCAAGAAGGCTCATCTGGCAGTGGTGTGTCACTTGGGCTGTTTGACGGATGAATCCAGCGACTTGCAGGCTGAAGGTGTTTGTCAGCCTCAGACACTGGTTTTCATGAGCTTTTTTACTCATTTTAAAAGCAAGGCATGCTTATTTATAAGTAACTTGGGGAATACTGTATCATATGATGAAGGCAGTATCACCCATTCCCAACATAAAAAATGTTTTCATATATTTCCTTCCTTTTGTCATTGCATTACAGATTTACAAATGATTTTGTGTCAGTGTCTTTTTCTAATAATTGCATTAGCTATTACTCAAATTATAAATATATGACTTTAAAGAAAACATTCCCAGAGCATAGCTCTTGTGCAAACTGGAGTTGTAAGTGATTTCAGGCCTAGAGTAGGGATGAGGGGACAAAGGCTGCCTCTGCCATGCAGAGTGAACCCAGGAGGATTGGCAGGCGTCAGGAGAGGGGCTGTGAGAGTAGGAAGGGAGCTTTATCACAAGGCAGCAGCCCGGCTCCAGAGGGAGCAGGACTGGAGAAGGGAAAGATGTGAGAGAGGGCTTTTCAGAAGGAAAAAACTTCCCTTCTCTGGGAAGAAGAACAAACTGAGCTCCTGTATTCCGGCATCTCGGGGCCATGATGCTGCTTAGCCCTTTCTCCATCTGCTTTATTCTTCTAATAGCGCTAACAGGGCCTCCAGGGAATCTCCCACACTGGAGTTTTACAGGGTCCAGTCTACCCCTCTTGCTTCTTCTTCTTGCCAAGGGTCATCAGGGCAATGCCCCTCCCTCCACCCTCCCTCACCCTGCCATCCACCTGCCTTGCTAAAGGCCTTCGTTTCGCTGAAGCATCTTTTCTTTGCACTCAGCATAAGCAATTATTTCTCCTATCACTGCTCTTAATGCTTCCTGGAGAGTTAGCAGATCATTTTTTGCTGACTGGTATCACCCCACCCAGAAATGATAGACTGCCTCCCTCAGTCTGATTAATAATAAAAGGCATTTTTCTCTCCTCCCCCACGACAGCTCTAGTCAGAGTAGTGTGGGAGCACTTCCTTGCCAAGGTCAGCAGGGGAGGCTGGATCACCGAATCCCCAAGCAGGCAAGAGAGGGCACACAGCCACAGCAGTGGAAACTGGACACCCGTATACCTCCCTCCTCCCCGTTGTATCCGCCTGCTCTTCCTCTCTTGTTTGCCTGCTCTGCTTCCCAGTGCTCTGCTAATTTCTCTGAGTGAATAATTTCAGATACCAGGTGTAGGAATTTGAGAGATCGACCTAGAATGTCCCTATTCTCTCTGCCCAGTGAGGTTTTTATAATTGCAATATCTTAAAGGTCATCCACAGTGTCCTGGGTCTGGATTACAAAAGCAAATCGGACAGGTACAGGTTGAGAGGACATGAAGGTTTTCAGAAGCGTGTGGAATGGGACTTGGGGGCTTTAGTTGTCTACAGGTGTGAAAGAAACCAATAGGGGCCTGTGAGCTGCCTTAGAAAAGCCAGCTCATGGGCGCCTGGGTGGCTCAGTGGGTTAAAGCCTCTGCCTTCGGCTCAGGTCATGATCTCAGGGTCCTGGGATCGAGGCCCACGTCAGGCTGTCTGCTCAGCAGGGACCTGTTTCCTCCGCTCTGTCTGCCTCTCTGCCTACTTGTGATCTCTCTGTCAAATAAATAAATAAACTCTTAAGGAAGAAAGGAAGGAAGGAGAGAGAGAGAGAGGAAGGGAGGGAGGAAGGGAGGGAGAAAGAGAGAAAGAAAGAAGAAAGAAAGAAAGAAAGAAAGAAAGAAAGAAAGAAAGAAAGAAAGAAAGAAAGAAAGAAAGAAAAGCAGCTCACCTTGGCTGTGTTTGGTAGGAGAATTGTGGATTCCAGGTCCCAGGAATTCACTCTGGTCAACCTGCCCTTCGTGTCTGTGTCCCATTCTCAACCCCGTGTTTTAAAGAGACATTCTAAGGGTTGTGCAGAGGCAAAAGGGAAGACGGCAAAGATGGTGCTGCACTCACAGATTCATCCACCGTGGTTGCTTCTCTGTTCTCTGTGGGAAAAGAAGTCACGGGAACTCTGAAGCATAATTCTGTATTTCAAGAATCCAGGAAGAGACCCCGTGCAGCTATCAGGGTAGAATGTTTGCCTTGGGTGGTAGTGAGTCTTTGATTGTCAGAGACATTTGGGTGGAGTTATCAGGAATGACGTTGAAGAGATTCCTCTGCCACACTGGAGTCTGACCTAAAGGTCCCTTGAGCTTGAGATTCTGTATTTTTGTGTGGTTTCTGGGCTTCAGACTGTTCTGTCCAGTATAATAGCCACCAGCTACATATGGCTTTTTAAACTTGAATTTAAAGTAATTAAAATGAAGGAAAAGGAAAAGTTCTGTTCCTCAGTCATGCTGGGTACATTTGAAGTGTTCAATAGCCACATGTAGCTAGCGGCCACCATCGAACAGCACAGATCTAGAACATTTTCACTATCCCAGAAAGTTCTGCTGGACAGTGCTGGCCTATCCAATAGAACATCAGTGGCTGTGGGGGAATAAAGAATCTCTTCTCCATGGCTTTCATGAAGCCCTGGGGCAAATCTGCTGGTCTGTCAAAGATAGACGCAATCCCACTTCCCTTCCCCTTTGTTGTCCATTTGAAAGTGCTCTGAGTTACAATGAAGGATCAGTCAAGTCCCAACTCTGTCAAAAACCACCAAGATAACCTTGGGTGACTTACTTTGCTTCTCTGGATGCATTTGCTCATCTGCAAAATGGTGCTCTTCCAGCTCTAACAATCTAACTAATAAAATATTATAGCATGATCTTGTCAGCTTGGTAACTTTCCAGGGAAAGTAGCCATTTGTGCCAAGCGCACAGCTTTTATTTCACTGTCCATGGTAGCCTGACATAGTGGAAAGATCCCAGAACTTGGAGTCATATCCAGTTTTGTCTCAGTTCGGCTATGTGACCTTGGACAAGTGCTTCATCTCACTGAGCCAGAGTTTGTCATCTAGAAGATGGAACTAATAATGTCTCACTTCTGGGTCATCATAGTTTATAGTGAGTTGCCCAAGTAATGCTTCCCAGAATGAAGACAAAAGTGAAGAGGGTTACCCCTAGGTGAAAGTTACATGAGAAGGGAAGACTTTTTCCTGTCTACATGTTTCAGAGATGTACGCACTTCAAAGATGCTTTTTAAAAGGTAAGGAAAGAGTCTTGAGGCTTTGTATAGTGGGGAGTATAATGTGACTCCCAGGCAGCTGCAGTCACCTTATCAGTCTTACATAGAGCAAGAATCAGGAGGTACAGTTTAGTGAGAAGACTGAGTGTCTTCAGCTCTGAGACCAGCTCTTCCACCAAACAGCCCATGAAACCTTTAACACATCTCTACTTTCTCGGGCCCACTAGACAGACAGTGAGATCCTTGTACTAAGTAAGGCCCCTTGGTAATTTGATGGACTTTGTTAAAGTTGTAGGCATACGAACAGATCACTACACCATTTTTTAAAAAGAACTATTTTTCCAGCCTACTGTATGCCAGATACCCTCCTGATATCCATGAATACTCTTAAACTCCATGATGGAGGCACTGTGATCGCTGCGGCCATGGAAACGTGTATCATCTGTAGAGTTCAAGGAGACAGCACTCATTTGTGCCTGGGCCTCTGGAGGAGGCAGCATTCAGAGAGGGTCGGTATGGATGAGCAGGGGCTCACTTTGGCATGATGATGAACAAATAGCAAGAACAAAGACAGAAGTAGAGATATTAAGTGCATATTCAGAAAACTGACCTTCTTTAATTTGAACTGTGACACAGGTGCATGGAGCGTTAGCAGGAGGTGAGAAGTTGGCCCAGATCTCGGAGGGCCTTGAATGCTCAAATGAGGGATTTGTTCATCCATCACAAGGTGCTGGAGAACCACTGAAGGTTTTGAACAGGGAGAAGTGACACCATAGGGGCTCATTAGAAACATTACCATCGGGTCTTAACCCCTGGTAAAAGAATATCATGTATCAGGTGACAGGTGGGGGAAAGTATGGGGAACGGGACCCCATAAGCAGACACCTGTTCTGCCTGTGGGTAGAGCTGCAGCCATAGGCACAGGGGTAAGCTGATCCTCACACTCAAAGCTGTTGTTTCTAGGAGCCAGCTGGCTTCTTTCTTCTCTCCCAGCTCCTGGAGGTGGGATCAGAGCTACCTGCAAGGGTTTGCTCCTCGAAGGCCCTGGCAGTGCCAAAGTCTGTTCTTTGCTGCCTCTCTCCTGGGTTCTTGGAATGAATATCCCCCCCTGGGAATCGTATGCTCTGGAGAGTTTGTGCGCACTCAGAGAGTAGGGTGTTACAACAGATTGGGGAAAATCTGCAGCCTGATCTTCTGAAATGATGGGTCTCTGTGTGTGTCTCCTCTGCTAGACTAATCGTTCTACATGTCAGGGACTGTTGTATTCATCTCTGTACCCCCAGCGTTTCACATAAGGCCATAGAAGTCATAGCAAAGCTGCTATTTATTGAGCACTTCCTGTGTGCCAGGCATGGTGCCTAGAAACCTTTTTTTTTTTTTTTAAGATTTATTTATTTATTTGAGAGACAGAGATAGAGAAGGTTGAGGGGCAGAGAGAAAGGGAGAGACTCCCTGCTGAACACAGAACAGGGACACGAGGCTTGATCTCATGACTCTGAGATCGTGACCTGAGCTGAAATTAAGAATCAGATGCTTGGGGCGCCTGGGTGGCTCAGTTGGTTAAGCAACTGCCTTCGGCTCAGGTCATGATCCCGGAGACCAGGGATCAAGTCCCACATCGGGCTCCCTGCTCGGCAGGAGGCCTGCTTCTCCCTCTCTTACTCCCTCTGCTTGTGTTCCCTCTCTGCTGTGTTTCTCTCTGTCAAATAAATAAAATCTTTAAAAAAAAAAAAAAAAAAAAGAATTAGATGCTTAACCGACTGAGGCACACCCAGGCTCCCCATAGTGCCTAGAAATCTTATATGCATTAGTTTGTTTATGTTTTTATTATTTTTTATGTTATGTTAGTCACCATATAGTACATCATTAGTTTTTCATGTAGTGTTCCATGATTCAGTGTTTGCATATAACTTGTTTGCATTAGTTTGTTTAATGCTCCAAGTGCTCTGTTAGAAAGTTCTAAACTGTTATTCAAGCGATACAGCTCAGAAAGTTTAAGTAACTTGCCCCAAGCTTATACTGCTAGTAAGTGGTCAGGATTTAAATCCTTATCTTTCTAGGCCCAAAACCCTTGCTCTTAACCTTTGTCTCTTTTCAGAATTCCAGAATAGGTGCTCAGTGTCAGTTAAAGTAACGTAAGCAAGAACTTCCTTGGAGTGGCCTGTCTCAAAATACAGTTGTCTGGTGCTCTAACTAGCACCTATCAGTGAGAGAAACCCACAGGATAAGGGTAATGCAGACAGAAGGGTGCTCCTTGAGTGTGGAGCTAGAATAGAAGTAGGAGGATGGAAGCTGTAGAAGAGACACATATGAACTCAGTTGCCCATAATCAGTGATGGCCGGTGATGGCCGGTGATGGGGCAGGGCACCTCATGAAGCAGTGAGCTTCCTGTGTAATGTAGAAGGCAGGTGGCCAGCAGCCCGGGATCTCACCTAGAACTTTCGAGGCCACTTCCAGCACCGAGTTTCTGAGAAGCGGATTTCAAGGATAGTGCTTTCTGCTGGGATCGCCGATGGCCCCTGTACCTTTATCACCTTTATTTTGGCTTACCATTAACCACAGTTGTGGACAGCAGTTTTGTGAATAGAATGCCTAGCCCATGAAAACATCCAGTCAGTGATAGAGATCCTTCTTATAATTCGAAAGGGTCTAACCAGTGATGCCCTTGTTTCCCACATTCTAGCTGTAAACCATTAAGACAAAAAAGAAAAGCGTATTAAATCTTAAGGTCAGCTTTATTACAGATTACATCCCAGATGGATTTCCTGAACTCGATGGGCTTCCTGACACAGAACTCAGCACCTGGACAGACTGACAGCCCCTGTCACAGGTGCTACAGACACCACAGACCTCCCTAGATGACAGTAGAGCTTGCTGCCATAGTACAGAGGCCTGGAACAGAAAGTGGCTGCCGGAAGGAAGGAGGCAGGCAGTGGATGAGGCTCCTGGTGTGTCACCCTTACCTAAGCCTACTGGAGTGGTCCCTCCAGTATTCCCCTGGAGAGGAGGAGGCGAGGGGGGACTGAGAGGCCTAGACTGCTACTCCAGGGGCTCCCTCCACATGGAAGCTAACACTGGGAGTGGGAAATGAGTAACCCCTTACCAGGAACAGCCCTCTATACTGCACTCTTCATTTATTTGCTCACTTCCTCACTGGACTATGGGGTCCCTGAAGCAGAGGCACCCAGCACAGGACAGGAAATATTCCAGAAGGGGAGGAATGAATGAACTCTCACCTTCTAATGCCAGTGTTTGATTAAAGGAGCACCTTCCCAAGGTAGAGAAGGATGCCTTTTCTTATCTTACCAACCTCCCAGCACCCAAAACCAAGCCTTTATCATGCTTTCCAAGCTGTCTCCCTTTTCTGTACTGTGGCAGCTTAGACAAGGTGTGAGGGTTGCCAGAGGATTCAGGAAACGTTTTTTTCCCAGGCAGTGCTGTTCCTTCCACTCTGCTCAAGCCGACCCCTGGCTGTGAGCAGGTGAAGGAACCTATGGATGCCGTGTGGGAGGGGCAGCCCCCAGCCCTGCTCTTGCTAGTGATGAATGCCAATGCATGCTGTACTACCTGGGTGAGAATCACTGAGAGCAGCCCTATAAAGTCACTCTGGAAAGTGGAAAGTACTTTGTGGAAACTAGGAACTACAGTGGAATCTGTAGGAATGTGCTAGAGGAAATTCACGGCAGTGAAGTAGTAAAGGATGACCCAGACTCCACCAGGCTGACGGAGGACAGTGGTGCCTCTATCGGGGCTCACTGGCAATATCCTAGATGTTTGCTTGTGTGCTAGAATTGTAAGGTGTGTCCCAATGGGGGCTAGAGGTGCACACTGGCCCAGAAAAGCCTGTAGTGCATACCATATAATATGTACTACATAGCTACTAAATTCTAGGAATGTACTATACACATTAAATCTGTTATCTCAATTCTTTACAGTAACTCACTGAAAGAAAATCGTCCCCCTTTATACCAGTAGAGAAACTGAGATTTATCAAGATCAAATTACTTGCCCAAGGCCATAGCTAGTAAGTGCCAGAGTCAGCCCACAGTCAGGGCTCATAAACTCCACACTGTACTGTCACTCTTGCAGAGGGTCAAGGTGAGGGTAAGCCTGCAGAGATGGGGAGTTTGAAGAAGACTACAAATCTTTCATCAAGATCATTTGTAAAGTCACCTGCCTGAGTCATGCTTACCTAGAGAGAGAGGAGTAGCTTCCCCACTCCCAGCTCTTTCTAAGCTCCAGAGCAAGATCAGTGCCATAATCCTGATGGTCTGAGGCACGGGATTCTCTAGAACTCTGTCTTCATCATTGGAAGCGCTGGGCTCTAGGCTACTAGTTTAGTGAGGTTAACAAACCAGCAGGGGCTGGCTCCCTGCCAGGGCTAGACGTGGATCATTTTTGAGAAAAGTTTCAGTGCAACAATGTGCCTGACACCTGTAGTCACTTGGGATTTCATAAGTGTTTGAGAACACTTGAAGAGTACAAATACCAGGACAAGCATTTGGATATTATATGTAGGGATATTCCTTTTCTGTCATTTTTTGCCCACACCCACTTCTACAGATTTCATGGACAGGGCAGGGGACTAAGTGAAAAAGAGACTTAAGCCTCTGAGTAAATGAGAAAAACTAAGCAAGAGTTAGGTTTGGTGAGTGATCAAAGTGCTGCTGTTCACCTTTGGGACTTATTATTGCTCTGTGGCTGTAATCTGTGGCAATAATTCTCCCTGGATGAGGTTTGGGAAAATGGTTTTGGTTCTCTCATTGACTCTCCAGTGCCAGTTCCCTTTCCTAGCAGGTCTGTCCCCAGCCAACCCCCTCCCTGGCTCTGGCTGCCCAGACCAATGGGTGTCAAGGTCATTACTCTCCACTGCGCATTTATTGGATGTCAAATAGGCACTGCACTAAGCCCTTGACCTTCATCATTGTGGCAGCAGAGGAGGGCTATCATGAGGCCACCATTTCCTGACCTCATGACATACCTGTCTCACCACCAGTCTCACCTCAGCTCTGTCTTCTTCCTGGCCCTTTTAACCCTTAATTAAAACAGATATTAGTCTCACCTTCTCAGTGTTCCAGTCCCAACAATATAGCCATGGAAGAGCACATATCTTGGGGCATCATGAAGATTGGCCTATAGGAGTACCTTTCTTGTATTTGGCTCATGTATATTGGGTACCTCCTGTGTTTTGTCTGCTGTCCCCACTGGACTTGGAAATCCTTTAGGGCAAGAGACCACTCCTTTTTTCTTGCTTGTTATGCATCCCTAGCACACAGTACTGTGCCTGGTTCATAGTAGATCCTCGGGAAATGTTTGCTAAGAGAAGACCCCTAGGTGATGTCTACTCATAGAAGTCTTCTTACAGTCCTTCCAATCCCAGACACTGGGGAAGAGGAAACCTGTCCCTTAGCTCTTAGCTTAATAGGGAAAGACAGCTATGATTCTGGATATATAACTCTTATTGATCTCCCTAAGTGGAGGAATCCAAGTTGCAGGTAGCCCCAAAGAGTCATTAAGGCCCACGTCATTCATTATATTCTGTGGGTATGTTCATTTATTCTTTCCGTAGGTATTGAGCATTCTGCAGGCATCAGGCTCTGTGCTGGGAACTAAAGCCACAAAGATGAACAAGACACACACACACACACAACCCATGACCATAAGATCAGCAGACTAGAGAGATGGTGGCTCAAGGTCTGAACAGGTTAAGCAAGCACCATGGGTTCACTGAGACCCCTACTAGGGGGATTTTTAGGAGGAGATAAAATCAGGGAAAGCTGCCTAGAGAAGATGGCACTGGAGCTGGGCCTTAAAGAAGAGTAGGATCAGGGCTAGAGAAAGTAAGTGGAAAAATTTTCCCCACAAGCAAAGACATAGAATAGGAGGATATGTTTTGATTGTCATTCAGATAATTAATGTGTCTAATAATTGGCCGGGGTGAGACAGGGGTAACTTTTATTACCCTGAACGTATCACTACAATGTTCTTATTTCCTTCTCCCTACCGCTCCCTTCTCATGCCCAAAAAATAGTTCTGCTGGGTTATAACCTGAAAGATTTTGTTCCTTAAAGGATGGGGTAGGAGAGCCTTGTGTGGAGTGATGCTCTGTCCACAGAGTCACATGAGACTCTTCAGCCCCCTCTCCCAGGCACTGGCCATGTAAAGGTTCCTTTGCATGCCAGCCCTGAGCTGGGAAAGAGCTTACAGAGGCCACACCTGAGTTCCTGGAAGAGGTAGATACTGTGGATAGGCCGACTTCTTCATCAGTGGGAGACCAGTGAGCCAGATTCGTCACTTACATCATTTTATCTGTTGAGTCAACATCTACTTTTCAGTGTGGAACCCATAAAGGGACTTGGCATCTCTGTCCTGGAGAGGGAAAGAGTGCCAAGGGTGAGGGGTCTGCTCAGCATTCATTCCCCTGTGCTAGATCCACTGCCAGACCCGTTCTCAGACACAAGATTGACTTCACTGCTTGGGGTTTAGTTCTTGATGCCAACAGTCCAGTTTAACACGTACACTTCTGTACACATGCTTTTTTGTGTGTGCAGAACACACACACACTCACTCACCCCTATAGTCTTAGCAGGCCTTGTAAATTGGTTATATGGATTAAATAAGACTCCCAACTGAAAAATGCTAAAGCATATAGGTCCCTTCCTGTCCAACATTGTCAGATGTGCTCTGAAATGACTGTTTTCATCATCTATTCTGAGCCATAACCACCCCAGAAATAGCTTTAGCAGGAAAGTGCTTTTGTTAGACTAGCTGTAAATTATATTTCAAATGTCTGATGTTGTTTTCTTAAAAAATAAATAAATAAGTAAATGAAAGTCTAAAATTAATGACTGCTGGGGTTTGCTTTGCTTATGTGTACCGCTACAGATTTGGCTTCTTGCAGATGGAATTTCAGATCTGTTTACACTTCTGTGTTAGCTTTTTGGGGGAAAAAAAAGTAGTTGAGAGATCTGGGAGGACAAATTTACAAAGTCGAACTTATTATAACCATCCGTGAGGCTTGCTTCTTTCTCCCCCTGCCCTCTCCCTCCCTCCTTTTCCCCCTGCCCTCATTTTGTCAATTGCGGTTTTATCTGCTCCTCATCAAAGGTAGAGGGCTACTGGTTCTTGCAGACATAAGACAAGGTCACAGATCCAGTCTCACAAGCAGATGTTCCTGAAGCCCCATTTCACCAGCACTTTGTCATTCAGTGAGAGCAGACCTTGTGGGAGCAGATTGGAACAACACAAAGGATGGGACATAAAAAATCTGGCAGAGAACCTTTATCTTGCAGATCACTTTAATGTGGTGAAGACAAGGGCAGGGGGTGGGGAGGGTGGCAAGGAGAGAAATATACAGAGCAGAATTTCATGGAGGTTTTTTTTTTTTTTTGGTTTATTCAAAGATTATTATGTGTTGGATACAGTAAATCATCTATACACCCACACCCAGGAGGTAAATCTTCAGAACTCCGTGCGTGGGTAGTTCTGCATTTAACAGCTGCCATACAGTAGCTATTTTGTTCTGCACTTAGAGACCCTTATCTGTGCATTTGTGTTAAGTTATAGTCAACTCTCCTTTTGTTCCTCTATTGCTGTTCTCCTGATTCTTATTACTATTACAAGGGTAGCTAAGAATCTGAACTACTGAGTTATTTAAACTGACACCATGAGGTAGAATGACAGACGAGGGGCTGTCACCTCAGTTGTTGACTCAGCCTCCACTTGGAGGGTGTTGCTATAATGGATTTAGCTCCTCTTGCCTTTTCCTAGGTCTCATATGCCCGTCCGAGCTCTGCCTCAATCAGGGATGCTAACCTCTACGTTAGCGGCCTTCCCAAAACCATGACCCAGAAGGAACTGGAGCAGCTTTTCTCGCAGTATGGCCGTATCATCACCTCTCGAATCCTGGTTGATCAAGTCACAGGTTAAGTGTTTCTTTGTCATTTCTTTCCTTGTGTCTCAATGCCACAGCCAGTGCCCTGTGACCCATAAGAGCAGAGAGATCTAACGGTTGCTTAGGGTAAAAGATATGGGTCATGCGTAGACAGAGTTTCGACTAAGGAGAAAGACGTCTGATGATCAATCAAATGCCCACATTTAAAATGGGCTATCTTAAGAGGTAGTTCTCCATCATGGGAACTGTTCCAACAGCAGCTAACCTGCTTGGCAGGGCTGTAAAGAGGATTCAGGCATCAGGTTGTGAGTGGGACTGAATGACCTTCAAAGTCTCTTTTAACCCTCAACCAAGTAACATTACTTTTGTATGTGAAGAGAACCCATCTTAGAGCTCTGGCTCCAATGGTGGCATTACAGAGCTAGAGTGAACCTCATGCTGCCTCATTTCCCACATGAGAAAAGAGAGGTCCAAAGGGGGAGATCTGACTTCTGCCCAGCCAGTTAGCAGCAGTACTGGGACACAAAGCCAGGGCCTGAGACTGTGGTACTTTGTCCATCATAAAGAAGGGCAACCACTACCTCTCAGTAAGAAGTGTAAGCTACCCTGGGTTGTATTTTTTAAAGCTTTTTTTTTTTTTAAGGTTTTATTTATTTTGACAGAGAGAAACATAGCCAGGGAGTGAGAGAGGGAGAAGCAGGCTTCCTGCTGAGCAGGGAGCCTGATGTGGGACTCGATCCCGGGTCTCCAGGATCATGACCCGAGCCGAAGGCAGTTGCTTAACCAACTGAGCCACCCAGGCGCCCCCCTGGGTTGTATTTTTAATAACAACATGTTTTCACCTACTTCACATTAGATTCCCAATTCAAAATACCCCCCAAGAGCAGTTTAGCATGTGTTGATCATTCAGCCCATGTGACAAACCCCTACTGAAGCCAGCTCTTCCCCCAGATACTGTGCAGAGGGACACTGGGGACCAGGGATGAAGGAGGCACAGTCCTGCCCTTGCAGGACTCCAGTGTGCTGTGCACCTGCGAGGGTCTGTCCCAGGAGCTCAAGAGGAGGTGTGCTGTGACTGGCAGGGAATTGGTGAGGGCTCCGTCAAGGAGGTGATGTTTGAGCAGGGTTTTGGAGGATGACTTGCAGTTATCTGGCACAAAGGAGGGGTAGAGAATTCTAGGTGGATCTTATGTAAACTAGGTGGAGAGGACATATTGTAAGGCATGGAGTTGAGGAAGAACACAACCTGTTCAAGGAATATGTAGCAGTTCAAGCATGGCTGGCCTGAGGCTCAACAGAGGATTTGCAGCCACATCATCAGGGGCATTGAAAGCCATGCTAAGAAGTCTAACTTCATCGGACTGTATGCAACATGGAGCCACAGAAGGGTTTGAGGGGGGCTTGTTTTTTATTCCGTGTGTGGAGTCGAGGGCAATGAGGAATAGGTACCATGCATGCACAAGGTAAAAAAAATTGAAAAATTACAAAAAATGTATAAAGAATATTTTTAAAAGGTGTCATGTAGTCAGAATTTGCTTGGCAAATAGATTATGTAGTCATTAGTTGTGGAGAGAGCATTGTAGGACTAGAAACTGGATGGTGGGTAATGGGTTACAGCAACCAGAGGGAGATGAAGACTGAGCAGGCCGGTGGCAGAGACTGGAATGGATGTGAGAGGTGCGTATATTCTGTGGATAGGAGTCAGCTGTCCAGAGCTATGATGGCAGAAACACAGGCAGATGCATTTTGATGGGTGAGAGAGATGTGGGGAGCCAGACTCAGCCCTGGCCCCACCAGAATCTGACTCCCCACAGAATCCCTCTGGGACCCAGTCCATGTCTTCCCAAAGATGCTTACAGTTTGGTTTGTTCACTCTTTATGAAGGTTCTTCCTCTTTCCCTAGGAGTGTCCAGAGGGGTTGGATTCATCCGGTTTGATAAGAGAATTGAGGCAGAAGAAGCCATCAAAGGGCTGAATGGCCAGAAGCCCAGTGGTGCTACAGAACCGATTACTGTGAAGTTTGCCAACAACCCCAGCCAGAAGTCCAGCCAGGCCCTGCTGTCCCAGCTCTACCAGTCCCCCAACCGGCGCTACCCTGGCCCACTTCACCACCAGGCCCAGAGGTTCAGGTAGGCACACCCACGGGAGAAGGGACCTGCTACACAAGTACAGAGCTGGGCGAGGGTCAGGGAAACCTGCAGCCCTGGAAAATGGGGAAAGTGTAAGAACCTCTGCCCCCAGGAGTCACTGTGTGAACCTCCTCACCGGGCCTCAATTTCCACTGCTGTAACATGAAATGGTTGGACCAGATACTCTTACAAGCCCCCTTTCAACTTAACACTGTGAGTGGGGTTAAACTTCAGATTCTTGGA
The DNA here is from genome assembly GCA_004023965.1 of Spilogale gracilis. Taxonomy (NCBI): domain Eukaryota; kingdom Metazoa; phylum Chordata; class Mammalia; order Carnivora; family Mephitidae; genus Spilogale; species Spilogale gracilis. The sequence continues at coordinate 39,964 of PITA01006940.1, read as the reverse complement.
TTAAAACAAAATTCCTACATTTAACCAAACCAGAAGGTTCCATTTCAGCAAGGGTTCATCACAAATAAGTGACCACATTCAACAGCTCAGACTTAAGGCTGAGGGAGTGGCTTTTAATAAATTCAAAGGAAGTGTAGGCCAGGAGGCAGATCCTTGACAAGGAAAGTGGTTTGGCCTGTCTTCCTTTCTTCTGCAGGAAACTCTGTAGCATAGGCACTCTCTTGTGTTAACTTCACTCTGTTAAGTCAGCAGATTCTGGGAGGACAAGAAGGAAGATTTTTCTAAGCCTTATTGGTGTTTCCTTCAAGCATCTGATCCTCCCAGTACAGCAGGGCACTTCACTTCTCCTGGGACATTTCTGAAAGGCAGGTTTCACCCCGTGAGAGCAGTCCAAACTGCCTTTACTGTACAAGAGATAAGAACATCCTTGACCTACCCATAATAATTCTAAATAAATCTTTTATTCTATCCATGTGCCCTTTAATGAAAGGGGTTTTTTTTCTTCTTCTTTCAAACATCACATGGAAACGTAGTAGGCCCTCCATCTGGCCATGATGAGGAGGAAGTTCAGCCTCAGTAGTGTCCTCCCGTGTCCTGGGAATTTGAACGGGTTAATGATTTCGTGAAGAGTCCAAGTCATCTAATTTTTATTTTGTGTGAGCACACATGCAGTATTTATGTAAAAAGCCTTTCCAGCAGGCTTCTAATGGTGGAAACTATGGTTACTACTGCCACATGGTATGAATAGCTTGTCCCCAAGTAAAATAGTGAACATGAGGGAGATTATAAAATAATGGCAGTTGCTGGGAGGAGCTTTCAGGTTGTAAATAGTAAGCTAATTGTAAAAAATCTTAACCCCCGAACTGCTCCTTCCTCCCAAAAAATGTGTGTGGTTAAGATTTAGTTAATGTAGCTAGGCTAAGAGAAAAGATCCATTGTGATAGCCATTGTACATGCACGTGTGTTCCTTTCATTCACAAGTTTAATTCCAATAAAAGGTGAATTGTAATAAAAGGTGAACAACTTAAGAACCCACCCCCTTTTAACAACTTCACACACAATATAAAATGAAATCCACACACATGTTCTGAGAGGAGGGGGGAGTGGGATTAATTCAGACCTTGAAAGAAAGTGAGCTTCATTAGACACTTGCTTTAAACTCTAGCATTGACCTGAACATGAATTACTCATGGTTGGAGGCAGAAAAGGGGGAAACTACCAGTGGATAGACTCCTAAGCATTGGGGAAAGTTGTTGAGCTTTTCTTCTTTGAAAATGGAGCATTCTTATTAATAGTTCCATTGAGCAGTCTTGCCATCTGTGAGGCATTAACCCAGAGACCCTCCTTCTCTTTGCAGGCTGGACAATTTGCTTAATATGGCCTATGGCGTAAAGAGGTAATTAAAACTCCACAGATTGCCAGATGTCCGTGTTGGCACAGACTGGGGCTAGAAAAAATTTTTTTTAATTCACTAACTTTACTTTTTTTTTTTTTTTTAATTCTTCCTTTTTCCTCCACCAGCATGTCAGAATCTTAATTTTAATTTCAGACCTCAGTTGGTTTTGTTTCTTTTAGGGCACACAAAGTGTGTTTGTGTGTTTCACTTTTTCTTTTATTTGCAGGTGGGCTTCTCCTATGGTTCAGGTGCCACAGCTACCAAGCCCTTGATAGTCTGGTTCTCTGGACGGCTCCCCTAAGGGAGAAGGCTCCTACTCTTTGCCAGCTGATTTTGCAAACTTGCAGAACAACTGTTTTTTATTAGCAATGCCAAGACTCAGTTAAGAGGGCAGATTCCAGCAAATCAAAATTAGAACATTTTGCTGATCGTGGTTGACAATCTTATGATTGTCAGTGGAAAAATTAGATTTTGGACTACCAGGCATGGCCACAGACTGAATAAACGTGGGGATGACCTGCTGACTCCCACCCCTACCTCAGTGTGCATTTCAGGGCACAGCCTGAGAACGAAGTGTATCTGTGTGCACCTCAACCAGGAGTTTCTTTTGTTACAGGTTTTAGCAGTTATTATAAATCCTCTCTTGGTTATACATGTATTATGTTTTAAACTTGCGGTTTCTTTCATGTAAAACCTTTCTGGGAGGGTTGGGGCTCAAATAGAATCAAGGTTTGTGGGGCTCTCTGAATGTAGTCACAAGAGTGATGCAGACCTAGTCTGAAAGCTGAATCTCGGGAAGTTGAGTGCATTCTGTCACTGTGTCCATGAGATTCCCATATGTGCTTTTGATTAGCTTCACTGAGCTGCTAGGGACGCAGCATCTTCATCATCCTGCTCAGTAGAGCTGCACACTTTAATTCCCCTTCCTACAGTCAGGCAAAGAGATGTGGTCTTTAATAGTCCCAGTCATACTCCCCGTACAAGGCAGTGCTCTCAGCACTCGCCCATGCATGGTAAGTACCCTGACTCTGGAAACCCGCACACAGTGGAGGAAGTAGCTGGCCTGCTGGCTTCGCTAGCCTAATACCAGCCTCTCCAGTCTCCAGCCTGGCACCAGTGAGGATAACTGAAAATTACTTCCACGTGTCAGGCACACTGCTTGCCTCTTCCCACTCCCACTCCTCCATTTTTCCCACCTCTGGCCTCTGCTCCCATCTCACTTCAGGGAGGCAGCTCCACGTGTGGAGCGATGCTTCTGGGGGCCGAGGCCAGGGAAGGCACAGCTGCAGTCTCGGAGCAAATATCACTAGTCACTAAGAGCATTCTCTTTTCCTATAAGACCCAGATTTGGGTCCAGACTCTTTCCTACCAAAATGCTCCAGGTAGCCATGACCGACTAGAGTTGAGGCTCTGCTTAAAACCTCTTTGCTGGGTCCTGACTTTGGCTTAAAATAAATACCTCGCTGTTCTCTACCTTTAAATGAAAGGAGTCAGTTCACTCAATTGGAGGAGAGAAGGTTGAGAAGACAGTCTTCAGAGATAATGCAAATCATAGATATAGATTTGCCCTCCTAGGAATCCTTACCATGATATGTTTTGGTTCTGTTGCTTGTTTTTAAGCAAGAAAGAAGATTAACTTAGCAAATAATGCCGAAATTGGTACCTATTGAGTTCTTATGTTTAGCGTATCTTTAGCAGCCATTTGATTATATAAATTCTAGCTAGATGCAGAACTGTTCTTTCCTAGGACTTTCAAGTCTCCAAAACTATTTGCTGATTTTTAAAACATCCTAGGGGCGCCTGGGTGGCTCAGTGAGTTAAGTGTCTGGCTCTTGATTTTGGCTCCAGTGATAACCTCAGGGTTGTGAGATTGAGCCCTGCCTGGAGCTACACTCTGGACGTGGAGCCTGTTTAGGATTTTCTCTCTCCCTCTGCCCCTCTCCCTCCCGGAAAACCAAAAACCAAACCAAAACAACAACCAAAAGTCTTAGAAAACACTTCTCTCTTCATTCTGTCTCCAGTTTTTGCTTCCTCTTCTCCTACCTTTTTTTCAAAAATAAGAATCAAAACCAAACCACATGAAAACCCAGACAGTAGTCAATGGATAGAGCCCAAGACTGTATGTGTTTGGTGTAAAACAAAATATTAGCAAATATTTTTTCTGCTGTAGGCACTGGTAACCTAATCCAGTGTATCCATTATGAATCACACATAGATATGTTTTATCAGACAGTGAATAGAATCTGAAGGCTTGTTTTTCTTTTCAAGATAACATGAAAACTGAGATTCCAAAACCTAATACAGAAGTCATTGTAATAGGGCAAATAACAGTTTTCAGCTTTTCTAATTTAAAACATACAAATGCACAAACGACTTGAAGCTTCACTCCTGTGATGCTTAGAAATGAATTCCAGATAATATAGCATCAAGGAGTGATATGTCTTTAGTATTCTTGCTTGGGGTTTTTTGGGGGGAAATCATTTGAATAGATGCTAAATGAAACATGAGCCACCCATCTGACTAATAACAAGGTATGTCTGTTCATTCTCATGTGTTTCTCTCCTCAAAATATCAAGAGATCTTTGACAACCATAAGTCAGGGGACTGCAAAGATGGTAGATTTGAGCACTCCTAGGGCTATCCCCTAAACTACCTTAAAAAATAAAATTTCCCAAGCATTGAAACCCACCAATGTTACTCACTTATGCAGTCAATAAGTATTTATTGAGTATTTTCTATGTGTCACTGTGTCTGTGATATTCCCATATGTGCCTCACTGAATAAGTAGAGCAACAGAATGAATGATATAGAGCCCCTCTCCCCAAGAGCTTACTGTCTGCCGGGGGCGGGGGGCGGTGAATAAGCATCAGGGGAGATATCCTATGACCACATACTGTGGTAGAAGTATGATAGAGCCTTGCTCTGGGATTTCCTTATGGTTATTAGGAATTAACTAGCCTTTCTCTTGGCATATATGGGCTGTAGCCAGTTTAGCAATCTTATTCAGAAAAAATACTACAGATATTAGTTTTTGCATTTTGGTTTTTAAACCCTGAAGACTCTCCTGCAAACACACTCACTCAGCCCTCTGCCCCCATGTCTGTGTCTGTGCATCTGTGTGTTATCCGTGGTCAGACTGATGTCTGGACCAGTCCCCCCTTCTGCCTGTCCCCCCAGGTTCTCCCCAATCACCATTGACGGGATGACAAGTCTTGTGGGAATGAACATCCCTGGTCACACGGGAACAGGCTGGTGCATCTTTGTCTACAACCTGTCCCCTGATTCCGATGAGAGTGTCCTCTGGCAGCTCTTTGGCCCCTTCGGCGCAGTGAACAACGTCAAGGTCATCCGCGACTTCAACACCAACAAGTGCAAGGGATTCGGCTTTGTCACCATGACCAACTATGATGAGGCAGCCATGGCCATTGCCAGCCTCAACGGATACCGCCTAGGAGACCGAGTGTTGCAAGTTTCCTTTAAAACCAACAAAGCCCACAAGTCCTGAATTTCCCATCCTTACTTATTAAAATATATATATAAATATATACGAACAAAACACACGTGCGCGCGCGCACACACACACACACACACACACACACACACGTGCACACAAAAGAGAGAGAAACAAACTTTTCAAGGCTTATATTCAACCATGGACTTTATAAGCCAGTGTTGCCTAAGTATTAAAACATTGGATTATCCTGAGGTGTACCAGGAAAGGATTTTATAATGCTTAGAAAAAAAGAAAAAAAAATACAAAAAAATACCTTTGATGCATTGAATGTTCTTTCATAGCTGTCGTTGTTGAATATAATATACATAGATAGCGATGTGCAGGGATTTTAACCCAGCCAGCTAACTTTACTACCTTCCTTGAAGGTGGGTCTTTTTAAGATGACCATTCGCTCATTTGAAGAAGAAAAACAAAAAACAAAAAAAAAATAATAAAAATAAAAGAATTTTTACAAAGTAATGGGATTCAAAGAAAGAAAAAAAAGATTTTTCTTTTTTGTCAAAAAGTTGATCCAATCAGATTGGTAAAAAACCCCCATACAAATTAAAGAGGAATAATAAAAATTGCAAAAATGAAAAAAAAACTTTTGCAAATTTTTTTATTTTTCCTTTTTTCTTTTATATCATGTGAACTAAAAACAGTCTTCTGTTAGGGGATGGGGGCAAGGGGGATACCTGATGACATTAACAATTTAATAACATTAACATTGTTGCCAAAGAGGTGGTCTCTTTGCTGAAAATGGGTTTCAAGAAAAATCTATTTTTATAAAATATAAAGAATTTTTACAAGAGAATCTGGATTTGAGAAAAAAATATTTTGACTGGCTAATTTAGGGGAAATTGACAACTTTGTCGCGTTCATACTGCACTGGTAACTTTTTAGAGATCAAGATGTGTGTTTTAAACTGGATTCGTAGACTGTTTTTTGAAGGATGGGCTATAAACAGATGATCTTCATATCTTTTCATAGCATGTAATAATAAAAAAAATTATTAATTACTAGGGGAAAGGAGTGTTCGTTCTACCCAGGGTACCACAGTTCCCCACAGTCAAAACCCAAAAGCAAGGAGATGAGTTGAAAGATAGTTTTTCTTTAAGTCATCAGTATGGGATGTCAGCAGAACAAAAATTAAAAAGATTAATTTTCCTTTTGATCTAAAACTTCCTTAGTTTGAGCAGTAGGTGCTACAAAATTATTTACATATCTTAGTATCATAGTTAAATGTAATGTGTTTAGGAGAGGAAAACAAAAGACACATTTGCTTTAAATTCATTAAGGAATTTTCAAATTCACTTTGTAGCCCATGCTGATAGAATTGGGCTGTGTTGGTACATTTGAAACACTGTTTATGTTGCTTGAAACACTTATTTATTTAATCGCCGATGTGATGATGCCTATGGCCGAGATCAAATATAGCTAGATTGGCTAGACTACTTATTTGTTTACTTAAACTATGGGAAGAAGCATATTATTGTGTCATTCTGTTGTGTGTGTATGTGTATATACAATATAAATATATATATATAAAGTTATTTTTTCTTTGGGTTAATTTATTATAAGTTGTAACACTTGGCTAGTTTTGTTTGTATATGTCTTAAAATGTTTTCTTATGATATTTAAGTGACAGTTAAAGAGGTATCAAGGTAACTTGTGTAGAAATATTGTTTGATATATTGTCATGTTTGTTGTGAATATTTTTTCTTACTGCACAGTAGAAAAATAAAAACAACTGGGTCTTTATTTTAATGTAATTCAGATTGGGGGAAAAAAAACAGAGCTAAGGGAACAAAATGAGGGAGCATTCTCCCACGTCCAGTGCACTGATCATTTTAGTATGTTTGTGCTTTGTACGGTTATATATTTAAAACAAAAACAAAAAAATACAAGGGTTCATGCTCTTCCCTGGGTAATAGAAACAGTTACTCGCTATGCATAATCTAGTTGATAGTTAAATTTGCTATTGCTTTTCTTGTCTTGTTATATAAAATCTTTTCAATACAAGTTTAGTCTTAATGGTAATAAAACGTTATGGTTATTTATAACTTGTGCTTATTTTGTGCGTTTTTTCCCATGCTGAACCCACTAAGTGCATGTAGACAGAACTGTTGTTTTCACACTGAAGAGGAAAACTTTGTAGTAGTAGTCGTAGTGGTAGACAGATAACGAAAACCAAGGCTGCATCATAGACTCCTCCTTTAAATTTTTTTTCTGTTTTTTTTTCCTCTTTTCGGTTTTGAAAAAATAAAAATAAAACACCAGATTTCAGTTCAGAGAACACTCGTTCAGCATTCAGGGAAAACTTTTCACATCACCTGCTATGAATGAACGCAGTTTGCTGGCAAAGTTTTGATGCATTTGCTAAGCATTAGTGGGAAAGGCATGCCAAAATCTCTTCTCTATAATGTGTTCACTCTTGGGGGAAAAAAAAGGGAAAAAAAATCTTAGGACCAGGCAGTTGTATACTTTAGTTATAATGAATGACTTCATGTTAATCTTGCTAGTTTAGATGATTTCTGAGGGAAAGTATTGTAAATGTTTTTTTTTTCATAATCTTGTTGTGTTTGAATTATTTGTACTTTTCTGTCCAGACAATAAATGAAAGTGTGTAGAATGGATTTGAGCTTCCCAGATTTTTAAATGTGTTCATTCAAACTTTTTTTTGTAGCATCTTCAGGTTTCCCTAATAATTTTATCATTAAACAAATGCAAAAAAAAAAAAAAAAGGTAGAGTAAAATTGTGTTTTTTGCAACTTAGCCCAGTCTCTCAAAGTCAGTTCAGTATTCAAAAGTCACTGCCCTAGTTCCGTATGACTAAAAGTGTGGACTCCAGTTGGCAGTATCTGCATCATCTGGGAGCTTGTTAAAATGCAGAATCTCGGGCTGAATGCAAATCTATATTTAACCAGATCCCCAGGTGAATCACTGGTATTCTAAAATGAGGCACACTGCCCTGATTGATAACAAGCTGGCACATTTGGCATTACATTTGGCCTTATGATACATTGGTGTCTGCTATTCCTTTATAAGCATATCTGTGACTTATTCAGAAGAAAGGAAGTCACTGTTTGCAGAGCATCTATTGCCAGGCCGTGTGGTGTCCTCTACATTCCCTCACTTTGTTCTCCACCAATGTGGGAGAAGTGGATGGCACTATCCTCATTTCACAGATGACAAGATTGAGGTGCAATGAGATTAAGTAACTTGAAACAGCTAGTTAGTTTCCAGCTGGGATTTGAATCCCAGTCTGGTTCTACTGCCCAGCACCTCAGCCTTGAGAATGGAGAGTTTGAGCAGTATTAAAGAAACAGATCATTTGCGTTGGAAATGACAGCTAAACAAGAAAGGTCACCTTTTTATTTTAGCATTCATTTTTGCATAGAAGTTAGCAAATATTTGACTCTCCTACTTTTTAATAGAAACCCTAAGTAAAGGACGTATGCAGTGTATTAAAAAAACATGGATTTTAAGCTCAGCTGAGAGGGGCGACAAAATGCCTAAGGTATCATGAACTCATATTAAAACATGCCCTGAACTTTACAGATGAGCTTTTTAGTGATTTCCTGATACAATCACTCATTGATGATCTACTGTCTTTCGTTTCCATTTTCTCACTAATTGAAAATTCATATTACCCCATAAACCATCACCATCCATAAACTGACACTTGCAGAAAGAAATACTCCCACTGAGCCAGATGAAGGAATGGTCAGATTCTCTTCCTCTTCTCATTAGTCCCATTTTTATTATTATATTAAATTACCTCAGTGGTTGAGATAATTAAATTTGGGGCAAAGGATGGGATTTAATTAACCAAGCTAAATATTAAAACTAAGCCTGAACTTCACATAGTTGAACTTAAAGGTTCTTATTTTAGTTTTATTTAGAGACAATTCCCTATGTTCCTTTTCTGAAGAAAAATAGACAAACTCATTATTGCCTCCAGGACTAACAGAGCTTCACCCACATGTGTACAAGGGTCTAAAACCGTGACCACTAAATCTACAAGAGTTATTACTAATCATCACCACCCCTGATCCTTAAAGGTGTCATTTTAGTGCACTTTAAACAAATGCATACATTATTTTTAGAATATTAGAAGCTGGTGGCATCTTAACAGTTCATAGAGTTCACTCCAGCTTCCAACAGATCTATCCTGAAAGTTTCACAAATGACTGTAGGTATTTAAATAGATCTATAGAATATCCATAATGGCCATTCTACATACACTCTCTTGGTAATACTTCCCAACATCAGCATGACATGTCTGCCTAACAGCTAATAAAAAACTCATCTTGCTGTGAGTATAAGCCTGTTACCTTAAATCTCCAGGCAAACATTATATAGTTTTTGTAGGTGTTTGTGGGAAAGTTTTAACAAATCACAAGAATGCAGAGATTATTACATTTCTTTAAGGTCCTAGGTACATTATGTTTTGCTTGGATGAAAAATTGCATGCCAGGGAAGGCTGAAGGCATTTACTTGGTGTTATTTCTGTCAAACTGATAGGAAGAAAAGAGCACGAGGAAAACCCCACATGCTTGTGTCTGTAACCATCCCACATCATCATCACCAGCACCTAAACTACCTGCATCTGATAGGGAAGACCAACAATGACGAAATGTTAGTTACAGCCAGAAGATTTTATCAGCTTGGCTCCTGTTTAAATTTCTTTCATCAAGATCAGTCATTATTTGTTCATGTATAAATAAAACATAAATTTCAGAGAACAATATTTAAGAGTGCATTTGACGCTCACAAAGTCTCATGGGGCCCCTACGCAATCAGTATTTGTGTCTGGCTACCTTGACTTTGTCAAAATTTGGCATTTAATCGCCCTTTACCCGAGGTGATTCCAGAAACCGTTCTTCAAATTGGTCTGCTCTTACTTTCTGTAGGCATTGTGTGTTTTGTTCTTTTACACATGCAAACACACAGGCAAGCATTTGTACAACTGAATAGGAAATGGGGTGTTTTACTTACCCTTGCAAATCCAAAAATCATACCTGACAAGGCATTGTTAACAGCAAGAGTGTGTTTTCTATATGGAAGGGTCATTAAAATCTTCATTTGAGGCCATCCTGCCTGGATCCATTCCACAGCCTCAAGTAGAGCTCGTGGAATACAGCTGTGTAATATCCCTCCACCCTCCAATGCCTTTGTTCTCCCAGAAAAGACAATAATAAAAGGAAATTACATTTTATTTCCATGAGCTAAAATCAAGTTTTAATATTGTCCAAAAGTGACTCGTACCATTCCTTTATCTTATTAGCTTTTTGGCATATTAAGTAATAAGATAATTTCTCATGGTACAGTATTTATGTAAGAATCATATTTCTGTGCAGATCACTTACAGAAGTGTCTGTTAACAGGAGAGAATGATGCATAATCGGCACTTAAGATTAAAATAGACCTGAGAACATAAAAGTGTTCCTTCAATTAAAGGAATAGCAGTTCTCTAGTCTCATCTTTTTTTGTTTCTGCAGCAGAATGAAAACTGGCTTAAAATCACCCAACCCCAGGTTAATTACAGGAGGGGCTCCCCATGCTTCCCTTAGCTTAATCTACTAGTGGTTCAAATGTAAAGTAGAATCACATGCCACTCCAGGAAACCATGTAATTATTTTAAACAGTTTTCACCAAAGTTCTTGAGGTTTAAGAGATTATTTCTAGAAAGAGCACTAGCATATATTATCTTTCCGATATATACTATACTTTTAGCATATGGTCCTTCCAGCAACTCAGGGGTATCATTCTCCTTTTACACAGAGCAAAAAGAGACTCAGAGAGATTTGTTATCTTGTGCAAGCAGGTAGGTGGTAAAAATAGAATTCAAACCCAGGTCTGCCTGACCCCAAAGCCCCCAGTTATACCAACCCCGGCTATGAGCCAGTTCTATCGTAATTAGAGCCAAAACAATTACAAAATGCTCCTTCCTTCAGTTAAAGGTAGAGTTGAGTCCTGTTATGTAAAGAACAAGGGAAATAACATAAATGCATTGTGCCTGGGGCTAACTCCCAAATCTTTAATGGTAAAACCGATCCAACAATGTTGGTTTACAAGCAAATTGGCAAGGAAAAACTAAAAATGAGAGTTTTTAAATACTGATGAGCACCAGCATTTAAAAATGAAAATTTCATTGGCAAGTCTATCTAAACCACCAAAAGTCAGTAAGGTAAAAAGGAGTTGAGGATAGTACCATAAGGTAAGAAACATTTACAAGCCAATTCAGCTGCCCTTGGAGCTGGCCTACGAGTCTCCCTATGAGATAAAGACATTCTATGAAAAGTATCACCATGATGAGAGCTCCTGTTACTACCTGTATTGCCTCCAAATCCTTAGAACATTCCTGGGAAGCACGTAGTATAATCCCTATTTTACAGATGACAAAACAGGCTCAGAGATGTGAAGTATCTTACCCAAGGTGTTACAGCATGTTGCAGAACTGGAATTTACACCCATGCTGTCTGGTTCCAATGCAATGTATTTCCACTAAACCATACCAATGGCCTTTCAGTGTGAAACCACCGTTTGATGCACACCCACCAACCTGTGAGGTCTGGCCGGCTGCAGGTGGGAGACCAAGCTTAAGCCTTGCGTACACCAGAATCCCTACTCTGGACACCTGCCACATGCCGGGCACTGAGTTCAGGGACACGGTGATAAACAAACATGTTTGAGACTTTTTCTGCTGCCTATTTTGTGCATAGCACAATGCAATGGGTAATGACAGGAAACTAACAAGCAAAGGAAAGGAAATTTAGACTCTTGTTATAAAGACAAGGTACATGAAAAATTATTTAGCCATGCAAGGTAGTTTCTGTGCTGGAAAGAGAATTACAGGAAATTCTGAAAGTCCTCAGGGAGTGGAACAATATTTTGGTACCCAGAATGGAAGGAAAGTGTGGCCTGGTAGAAGGACAACAAGTCTAGTCAAAGAAAGTTCTAGGTTTGGAATTATTTCCATGTAAATTATTTCATGTCTCTGAGATTCCTGGTCAGATAAGGATGAAAGATAAAATATGTCAGGTTCCCGGCCCTTGATGAAGAGTACAGTTGACCCTTGAACAACATGGGGCCTAGGGGCACCAACCACCACTATCGAAAATCCATATATAATTTTTGACTCCCCCAAAACTTAAGTACTAATAGCTTGTATTGAGCAGAAGCCTTATTGATAACACACATTTTGTATGTTATATGTGTTATCTACTGTATTATAATAAAATAAGCCAGAGAAAGGAAAATGTTAAGAAAATCACAGGGAAAAGAAAATACAGGGTTATTTAAAAAAAAACAAAAAACATGTATAAGTGGACACTCACAGTTCAAACTTATGCTGATCAAGAGTCAATCAGAGTAGGGAAAAAACTGTAACCAGAAAGATTCCCAGAGGAAAGGAACTTGGTCCAGACCCTTTGCCAGGGGGAAATGAGTTTGGCAGGTGCCTGTGGGTATAAAGGACAGAGAAAGCCTCAAGGAAGGAGGAAATAGTAGGATGCATGTGAGAGTAAGCATGTGGAAATCTCACTCGGCCTCATGGAATTTGAGCTTCTCTTGAAACACCACAGTAACTCCAGCCACATGCCATCAGGGGTCTAATTGCCCCTCAGCGACCATAGACCCTGTCGGTCCCTTCGCCAGTGCCTGGCCACTCCAGTGATTCTGCCATTCCACCTCCTCTCCTCGCTGTGACTCCTCAATGATGTCCCCTTACCAGCAGTCCAATTCTCCCTAAACAAACAGTTCCAATTCCAGAGAGAAAGGCCGTGTTGGCCCTGATTGGCTGGCATTCTCGGGCTGCTGGTACAATTACTTCTCCTTCTTATAGACTACCCCAGTCCAAATAGCTAAAGCCAGGGCTGAGGTCACGACTACACACCACGGACGGCTGGCAAAGATTGGGTTGGGGGAGCTGTCCCAAGCGAGGGCTTGGGGCAAGGCAGGCAGCTGGAGCAGCTCTGCAGTACAGTGGGAAGTGGCTAGGCAAGATGGAGCTGAGGCAGGCCTTCCTGGGGTTGGTGAAGGGACAGAGACAGGTGCTAAGGAGCTTAGGTAGGCAGGAGTGGGAGGATAGCAGAGGAATACTGCTACCCTCAAGCCCTACTCGTCTTTGCTACAGGCACAAGAAAGACTCGTAAGTTCTATCTCAAGATGAGAAAGGAATCCAATTAGACCATTTGTAAAGGGCAGTCCCCCCTCACTTGTCACGCAGTCAGCCCGTCATTGCCTGCTTAGTCAGCTGTGGAAAGCCCTTGGAAGTCAGTTCCACCTCCTCATTTGAATCCTTGGGAGGAAAAAGGATGTTGGGTTACCCAACCCCATCCCAAGTAATTGGCTCCTTATCCCATCCTACAAACATTGGGATTCCTCTCTTCAAAAAGCCCTCCCTCCCCCACCTCACCACAGCCCCCATTTCTCACAGAACATACGCACAAACACATGCGCCGTCCACATGGCTCCTCCTGCTTGTTCAGCTTATGATTCACTGCCTCCTGAGAACTTTCCTTGACGCTCAGGCTGGGCTAGGGATTCTTGGACGATCCCATATCCCTCTCCTTTCCCATCTCACGGCACACTTCACACACCACATTTGTACTGCTGCATGTGTGCCTCCCTGGGGATGGAGGATTCAGACGCAGTGCCTGCCTTGGAAGGCTCAAATGCAAGCAGAGCACCGAAGAAAGGAACAAAGCTAGAGGGTGTTTGAGGAACACGGAGAAAAAGACAGTCAAGTGTGACTTTGGCGGGAAGTGTGAGATTGGGGTGTAATAAGGAAGACATCCTAGAGATGTTTAGGACTCAGCTTTACCTGGAAGGATGAATCAGACTCAGACAGGCAGGCACTGGGACAAGTCAGGAGCGGCACACTGGAAACCGGGAAAGTAACCCAGGACCAGGAGTCAGAATCCTCAGCCCTTCCCCTGACTTACTGTGTGACATTGGGCAAGTCACTGCACTTCACTGGGCCTCAGTTTCCCAGCAGCTAAGGAAAGGTTTGGGGCTAGATGGTCTTTGATGATCTTGCTCCTGCTTTCTGATAGACTTTCATTTTCTCTGATGTTTTTCATTGATTCAGCAAATATTTATTGATCACCTACGCTGTGATACTGAGGATACAAAGAGGGGACAAAGGATATGTTGTAAACAGCTGGGGATGAATGCTATTAAAGTCAAGTACAGGCTGCTCTGAGAGCAATAAGGACGCCTGCTCATCTGAGGACAAGGAGAACCCTGCTTCTGGGGCATCTGAGTTGAGGTCTGAAGGATGAGTTGGCATGTCCCATCCTAGGGAGAAGGAAGAGCACGTACAAAGGGCCAGAGGTAGAGAGGAGGCTCTTCTGAAAGGAGCCCAGTGATCGTGCTGGGGCTTGGCTGGGAGTGGCAGCAGAGACCTGATAACCAAAGGCCTAGCAAGCCACAGATAGGACTTTGATCTTTACCTTAAGAGTAGTGGGAAGAACCCACCTTTTCTCAGCCTCTGTTTACTTATCTATAATATAAGAATGATAAAGTTCCCAAAATCAAATGCATTAATATGTGTTAAGTCATTAAAACACAACCTGGAAAATGACAAAAACAATACAAATTTTGGCTGTCATCCTCATCATCTCATCATTATTCCTCTGGTTAATTCTCACACATTCTTCAAAATTCAGCATAGAAGCCAGCTCTTCTGGAGCTCCTTTCCTAACTTTCCAGATCAGATCATGTGCCTCTCCCCTGGGCTCCCCAAATCCCTGTGCTTCCCTCCCTCAGCCAGCAGAGTAATTTGCTGGTCACATCTCTGCCTTCACCCTTAAACAGTAAGCTTATAGAGGGCAAGGACTATAACCTGTTTGCAGCACAAGATTGGGCACAAAAAGAATGTCGGTGAAGGTGCTCAACTGTTGTGGGCTGAATAATGCCCCCCCCCAAGATATCTACGTCCTAATCTTTGGACCTTGAGATTGTGTTACCTTATTATAGGATAAAAATGACTTTGTAAATGTGTGTGAAAGTTAAGGATCCTAAAATGGAGAGATTATCCTGAATTATCTAGGTGAACCCAATATGATCACAAGGGCAGCAAGAAGGCAGTGGAAGGATCAGTCAATAGTAGAAGCTGTGATGAAAGAAGCAATAGTGGGGCTGAGGAGCCAAGGAAGGTGGTTGCAGGTGGTTTCTACAAGCTGAAAAAGGTAAGGATCTCCAGAATCCTAAAAGAATATATTAGTGTTGTTGTAAGCCACTCGGTTTATAGTAATTTGTTACAGTAGCAATAGGAAATTAATGTACTGGCCAGGTACAAAGCAGGGATTACAGAAAGAATACTAGTGGGAGAAGCCAGTGCCCAGTCCAGGTACACTCTGACCGCCTCACATCAGTCAGAGCATGGGTGGTGTTTATGGTGCCCCTCTGCCCACCCCTCTTAGCATACCCTTATCAAAGTAGGCCATCCAGAAGCAAGATGCTATCACCATTTTAATTTTATCCCTGGGATCTTATGAACTGCTTGAGTGGAGAAAAGGAGAGAAAAATTCGCAGGTCCAAAGACATTAGTGGACTTTTTCTAGGCTCCAGAGGATAAAGGCTGGAGTATAGAGTATAATATATGATCAATGAACATTAATTATCATCTTTCTTGCTAACAGAATCCTGATTTTGTTAGGCAACCAGATACCTAACTTCAACACATCTTTCGGTCTTCCTTGCAGTTAGAAGTGGCTTACATCACACAGATCTGGCCAACAAGATATAACAAGTCCCTGGTGAGGCTTTCAGGAAAGCTTTTTAAAAGGGAGCAAACTCAGCTAAGATTCTGTTTTCCCTTTGCCATCATCCTCCTTCACTTCTTTCTTCCACCTTGGAATGCCGATGTGATGTCTGGAGCTACAGGTGCCATGTTGCAACTATGAAGGTAACATCCAAGGCATCTGCCAATCAATAGTAGATTAGAAACATACGAGGTACGTAGGTCCTCAATAGCATCTCTAAGCTGCTACAGCAGCCCTGAATTATCTTCCCTGTGCTTCTTATTAAACCAGAAAAAATACATACCTCATGCATAACTTACTGCAGAGCTTCCCAACCAGCAAACACATTCTTATTGATGTACTAATTCTATTTCCTCAACATCTGAGAAGCTGGGTGAGGCCCTGGGCTATTAGAGCTCCCAAGTCATTTATCTCTGGCCCCAAACAGCCTGTCCCCTTACCCTATTGGGACAAACAAATATTTTTGTATGTATGTCACTATGTGGAACAGGTTAGATAACTTTGCCTCGCTGATCTAAGTTTGATTATAACTCTGTCCCACTTGGCTATTGCCTATGCCTCTCATGTTGATGAGACCCTGTTGGTCTTCAAACCCACCCCAGATGTCCAGTGCCCTCACAAAGGCCTGTATCCTCACTTCTAGGAGTTCCATCCCCACCTTCCTCCATAATGTCCTTGCTTTATTGCTACATATATCAGTCTGCCCTGCATCGAAGGGCTCCCTATCCAGTGGCACTGACCTGTTTTTGACCTCTGATGCTCCTTGTGTCATCAGTTCCTGCCTCACCACTGACTAGAATATCTCAGCATCTTTGCTCACCTCCAGGTCTGCAAGGCTCATTTCTCTCTCACTCGCTCACTCTCGCTCTCACTCCGCATGAGGAACGCACCCTCCCTCTCTCTTATCCCACTTGGCTGGGAACAGTCCTACCAGAGTTGCTTAGACCCCTAGTGACTTAGTAAAATAATTCTTCGGATTTGCCAGTGTTGGGGGGGGTCAGAGTGGCTAAGAAGGCCCACAACTAGCACCTTTTTTTTTTTTTAAGATTTTATTTATTTGACAGAGAGAAACACAGCCAGAGAGGGAACACAAGCAGGGGGAGTGAGAGAGGGAGAAGCAGGCTTCCGCCGAGCAGAGAGCCCGATGTGGGACTCGATCCGGGGTCTCTGGGATCATGAGCTGAGCCGAAGGCAGTCGCTTAACCAACTGAGCCACCCAGGCGCCCCACAACTAGCACCTTTTGTCTTTGAGCCTGTTAGTTATCCTGGTCCCCTGTGCAAGACCACCTCCTCACTTACAGTGATCAGTGATATTTTCTCTTGGGACTCTGTTGTTCTATTGTAATCTAGCTGTCAATGTCCTATCCCCATGGCCCCAATATCCATCAGATATCCTTGTATATGTCTGAATCTCAAATATGAACCATCCAAGTTCTTACTCATGGAGTCTATGTCAACTGGGGGATGTAGCTAGACACTGGAAGGGCATGGAATGTATCTAGATTCCTGAGCCTCTTGCTACAGAATGAATGATTACATTCCCTAGGCCTCAGTTCCCCCATCTGTAAATGCAGAAGCAGGTCTATGTGGTCTCAGCTCCACCATGCTGACTCTAGAAGGAACCCCAGGAGAAGGCTAGAGGCCCCAAAATACATAGAACCAGTCAAGGAGCAAGAGGAGGGGGAGAAATGAGGGGGAGAGGAAGTTTTCATCAGGTGCTGAGCTTTCACTGCCAAAAAATTTCCCACAAACAAACCCACCCCAGCAAAGGAAGCTACTGTCGGCTGGCACACCGCAGAAAAGAAGGCGGGCACGAGGCCTCATTAATCCGGCAACTGTGGGATCAGTTGCAGATCCCCCCAGCCCACCCACTTCTCACCATCTGCTACTGCTGCCGCTGAGCCGAAGGCATGCGGCTCCTCTGGAGTCCAGCCTGCAGCCCGCAGAGGGCCTGGACCCTAGGCTGTGGGGCAGCCTCAGCACGGGGACCGGCACATTCCCTCAGGGCCAGCTCAGGCCCCAAGCGTGTCTCCCAACCCCCGTCCCCACCCACCAAGCTGTGCCATAAACCTCCAGGAAGTTCTGCTCTGGAAGCAACTGAGGGAGAAGCCCCAGCACCCTGAACAAATACTAAGCAAATAAAATCACTAAAGGACCTTGACTGAGAACCCACTGTGTGGCACCCACGTACCTCATCTCCCAGACTCCCCGAGACCACACTAAGACTCTCTCCAAAACTAGTCTATCAAAAGCCTTGATGATTTCCACATGAATATAGATGATCCCTCCAATATCCTGGTTCTCAGTTCCTCAGCTTCTGTTTCTCCTTCCATCTCATTACTCCCTTCCTGCTCAGACCTCAGGTCTTAACACCTAAATGTCCATTTCAAGCATCTCTGTCGGTGCTTACTTCCTCTCCCACTCCCTCTAGTCACCAGACTCAACCTCCTCCGACCTTCAACTTGCCTTTTACAGTCCCTTTCCCCTCCCCTGCCTCACTGTCCTCACTTCCCTTCCTATCCAGTGTAAACTCCATGGTCAAACAATTAACCCCACCTTGCAGGCATTCTCACTGTCCTCACCAGCCCTCATTCCCCTGTACTCGTTAGCTCTCTACTCTTTACCTGCACCGTCACAGCTGAGCAGGTAAGAGGAAAATACATGTTAATGCTGGTCAGGCTCCCTCTAAATTAGGAACCACCCGCCTCACGCCCAAAACTGCCTGAAGGAGTGGTGTTTCTCTAGGTCCTTTTCTCTCCCTCTCTCCTAGATGGCACTTTCCTGCTCTCTCCTCATTCTTCAAACTTCCCATCCTCCCCACCCCCATCTTCATTCTCAAGCAAAGACTCTGCTTCCTAATCTGCCTTTCTGGCCATCTCTCAGTTTCTTCCCCATCTGTTTGACCTCTAAATGTTGAAGGCTGAGTTCTTGGACCTTTTCTCTAACTACAACTCCCAAGTACCACACATCCAGGATCTTGGCTTTTGGTATAATTGATGTTCAGATGACTCCCAAACATATTTCCCGTCCAGATCTCTGCCCTGAACTCTGAATACCATTGTCAAGTTGACATCCCCACCTCACTGTCTCAAAGGCATCTCACACTTAACCTAATTTAGAAAAATACCTTTTTACCCTCCCACCCACCCAAGCTGCTGCAAATGGCAGCACTCTCCCACCAGTCGCCCAAGCCAAACCCTTGCAGGGACACTAACTCTGTTTGCTTTTCTTCCGTCCCTTAGAAAGTTTCCCCATCGTGCAGAGATTGGTATCTGTTTTGGTCACTATTATAACCTCAACTCCTGAAAGAATGGCCCTTAGTAGGTGTTCAAAAAAATATCTGCAGGCGCCTGGGTGGCTCAGTGGGTTAAGCCTCTGCCTTCGGCTCAGGTCATGATCTCAGGGTCCTGGGATCGAGGCCCGCATCGGGCTCTCTTCTCAGCGGGATGCCTGCTTCCTCCTCTCTCTCTGCCTGCCTCTCTGCCTACTTGTGATCTCTCTCGTCAAATAAATAAATAAAATCTTAAAAAATATATATCTGCTAAATGAATGAATAATTATGTTAACTTAATTGAACATCTTGGGTACCAAGGTATTCACCCATATGCTTATTTAATAAATATTACAGAGTGGATAGAGGCTGGAAAGGAAGGTGCCATGGGAGAAAATAACAGAGGGGTTCTACTTTGGGTAGAGATCTTTTCCCTCAGGCTTTGAAATGGGATCTGAAGGATAAGAAGGGACCATTACTGAAGAAAAGCCAAGCAAAGAACATCAGTACAAAGGCCTGATGAGTTTAAGGGATCTGGGGAATAACAGATGGCCAGAGGAGCAGAAGAACAGGGAAGAAACAGAGGTACCAACAGGCACTGGACTACTGAGCAGGGCCAGATCATGCAGGCTTGTGTAGAGCCTAGTGAGGAATGTGGATTTTATTTCAAGGCCGCTGAGGTGATTTGTCTTGTCAACTTTCAAAGTAAAAAATATGGAGTAATGTTAAGACCTGAGGATTTGGTTCCCTCTTCTGCCAGACTTATGGTATGTGACCTCTAGCAAGTATCTCTCCTTCTCTGAACTCCACATCCACATCTAAGGATAACCCTTTCTGACCTGCCTACCATGTACCATTGTCTTCAGATTCAAGTAAGATTAGCCAGGGACCTTCAGAAGTGTCACCGCTGGAACTCAGGGGACATTTAAACAGGATTACTAAAGACGTAGACTAAGCAAAAGGGAAACCTAGGAATGGTTTGTATTTAAAGATGTTAAATATGGTCAAAATCAGCAAGGGCTATTTTGCTACAGTGTAGGTTAAAAGGTATATCCTAGCAATGCCTGAGGCTTCCCAGCCAAGATGTCAGCCAAATTCCTGGCATTTGATAAGATGGGATGAGAAGTGGCCTGCTGACCAAAAGTACCTGAAAATGGGAACTCTGTCCTGTTGAGGGAAGTCAGGGCTTGCTTTGCGTGCTCCTGCCATGGTCATTAACTCTCACCCTCCTCCCTCCACCCAGGCTTGAGCACCTCATTTCTCTGTTCAAGGAGAGGTAATATAAACCAAGCACAACTGTAACCACTGCTGCCTTGTGGTCATGACATCCCCAAGAGGAATTATAAAAGGAGTAAGACGTCTGAAGCAGGCTGACCGGTCCCATGGGCCTTGGTGACCTTAGAGCCAGGCTGGAGTTCCAAGTCCGCACCGGCTGGGCAGAGTGCTAACAACAGGCAACGTCTCCTCCACCACTTTCAGACAGTTGCCCAGGGCTGCTCAAGGGAAGCTGAAGCAGCTCAGAGAAAAGGAGAGACCTCCACAAGCTAATATGGCCAGGCCTGGCCCAGGCATGGGGTCTGCGAGCTCAGAGCAGAGGTAATAAAAATGACCGCTTTTGTGTGAGGACCAACCAGGAGCCCGAGGCTTTAATACATTCTCTATGATCCTCTCAACACCTTTTTGAAGTACATAGTATTTTCCCACTTTACAGGTAAGAAATCAAAGATGCAGAGGAATCCCAGAACCTTTCCAGCATCTATCCACAGCTTGGATTACTCCCAAGCTCATGAACTCTTTCTACTGAGTGTCACTACCTATTCCAGGGATATCTGTCTCATCCCTCCTTTTACAGAGCCTGAGGAGGAGACATCAGAGGCGACTTTGCCCCTTACAAGTGGAAATTTAAAAATAGTTACCTTGGGGCGCCTGGGTGGCTCAGTCATTTAAGCGTCTGCCTTTAGCCCAGGGTCCCCGGATAATCAAGCCTCGAGTTGGTTTCTCTGCTCAGCGGGGAGCCTGCCTCTCCTTCTCTCCCCCACCTGTGCTCTCTCACTGTCTCTGTTACTATCTCTATCTTTCTCTCTCTCTCAAATAAATAAAAGCTTTAAAAATAACAATAACATATTGTTTAAAAAGACCCTGATAAACAAGGTGGGTAGCACAGACACACTAAACCAAATTTGACCCTCCCCCCTCTGAAACTGGTGTCCAATTGTCATCATCCTTATATACATCAAGAATTGGACACGTCATTAAAATCCCTCAAAGTGACTTCCCTCCCAGCTCTCCTTCAGGCTGCACTAAGAGATGACAGTTCTAACATCTTCATCACACAATTACCAAAGCATCCTTCTTGAGTTACTATTTAAAACATTTGCCTATTTTAGCTGGAGTTTGGGTTTAATTATAGGAAGAATGTGGGCTTAGGTTGGGTCAAGGTGGATTTAGGGAAGGGGGAGCAGATAACTGTGTCCTTTTCACTTGCTCAATAACTTTTGCTGGCCTGAGAACTCCTGAAGAAGATTAGGCCAGTCAATAAAGCACGTGACACCAGAGAAACTTGGGAAGCTCTTTGGAAAAAAAGAGAAGGTCACGGAACAGGAGTCTGAGAAGGGCTCACTCAGCTAAAAAATCCTTCAGTGTCTCTCTAGAGTCTGAGAGCACAGGTCAAGACGTTTGGCCTGACATTGAAGACTTCTAAGATCTGGCCACACCTCCAATATCTGCCACCTTGTGCCCCGCCACCCAACTCCTGATCACCATGTGCCCCATTGATTTTAAGGACCTCAGGGCTCCTCCAGCTTTTTTCTCTTGACCAAGGCCCATTTTGTTTCATCTTCTTACACAGTGGCCTAACGTGGTCTAGTCTATCAGTGAATAAATATTTATCGGGGGCTTTTTATTCACCCAACATGGTTCTAGATGCTGGAGAGAAAGCAGTTAACAGAGGAGGTAAAATTCCCTGGCCTCCAGAAGGAGACAGACAATAAAAATGGCCACATAACCTCATAAATAAATAACACAGTCTTTTAAATGCTATGATATTTGCTTATTATATTAGTTCCTCTTCCCTTTTTGCTAGAACTGGTAAGTGAAGGTGGCAAAACAAAATTTGGGTTTCATTCAATGTGTAGTTTTTGAAACATCTTTGATGTTCTAAAGACTCACAGAAATACCCTGTATCCTCTTTTACCATTGCACTGAGACCCACTAACTGATACTTACAGTGCATGATATTGTCTTTGGGACTGGACAGGGAGATGCTAGAGGGCAAGGGCAGTGGTTGAGTCTCACAAAAAGACCCTGGAGACTATCTGTTGAATGACTACGGGAAAGATTGTGCCAACTCTGAGCTGTCCATCCACTGACTCCTAGTTAGAAACCTTCAATTCTTTTTTATAAACATTCTGCTACTCTCGCAGTGCGCCTGTTTTGGTCTCTAAAGTGGTCTACTAGTGATAAAAGCCCCTTGAACTGAGATCTCTTATGACATTATAGCATCCCAGAAATAAGAGTGGCATTTCCCAGCCCAACTCCAGGAAAATAATGATGGTAAACATCATCATCTAGTGAGCACCTTCTATTGCCAGGTGCCGTGCTAGGCCCTTGATATAGAACGTCTTTTGAATAAGTAAAAAGTTCTCCTTGGTAATCCTCCCAGTGCCAATAACCGTGAGAAATACATGGAAATTACTAGCTGCTATCAATATTACCGTGTCTAAAACTACCGTTTTCCCCTGCATTAGAACAATCTGAACATTGTTAGGCAAAGACATCTAAGCAATTTTAAAATTATTTGAGTCATGACAGAGAGACTCACAACTGAAATATTTACCTTTCAATTTCAGGTGAGGATGTTCCCAGAGATGGAAGATGTGACAAGTTCCCACATCGTGTGAGCATCAGAGAAAAGTTCCCCTGACAAGTCACGTGCAGAGATGGGAACCGCTGATTAAGGAGAGGATTAATTTTATCTTCCAAGTATTTCTGCCAGGGAAATACTCTTAAGATTTGTAGAATTGTAAGGCTGGAAAGGTCCTTTGAGGTCTCCGGCTCCACCCTTGTGCCACATGAATGGGGAAACAGAAGCGCATCCTAATTGTTCAGATTGCTTCTTTACTTTTTCTGCTCTAATCCTTCCACCACATGAGAGTTTATTTAATGAACAAATGAATATGAATGAGGGGATGTTCGAATCTTGGTTCATTCCTTCATTACCTCACCAAATACTAAGTATTCACTATTTTTCAGGCACTGTTCTAGGCACTGGAGCTATAATAGTAGACAAAACAGACAAAAATTTCTACCCCCAGGGAGTTTACATTCTAGAGAAAGGAGGTGAATACTAAAAATATATACCTACATACATAAATCACACCAACTGTTAAATGGTCATAAAAATGAGAGAAGAATACTACAACAAGGAGATAAAAGGGGAGGAGTATGGAAACTTAATCAGCATGATCAAAGAAAGCCTTATTTAGAAAGAGATAGAAGCAAGGAAGGGAGCCATGTGCTATCCCATGGTCAAAATCCAGATGGAAGGAATAGCAACGTAAAGGGCTAGAGTGCCCAAGGAATCCTGAGGAAGCCAATGTGACTGGAACACAGTGAGTAAAGTGTAAGATTTAATAGGGGACAAAATAGGGGGCTGGGGAGGGTTGCACCATATTGTAAAGGTCCTGTGCCATCAATAGATGGTTTCATCTCATATTCTTCCTTGTCTGTACTGCTTCCTTGCCCTCTGGTTTCTGGTTAGGTTTGGCCAATGGGAGGCACTAGTCGGAGATTACAGAGGGAGGGAATACAAGCTAAGTATATCTCTCACTCTGTTTCAAGAGGTGTATCAAGAGGGGCCATGAATCCCCATGGTTCCAGCTTGCACCAGAAAGGCTGACAAAGTTTTGGGCTCCAGTGGGATAGCTCTAGCCCTTGGGCTCTAGAAACATGGCCTCCTCCCTTTACTCCTCCATCCCATAGGGAAGTAGCAGCCCAGCCACAGCATTTGGTAATCTCAGAGTTGCCTCAGCTTTTCCGTTACTCTTTCAGCACTTCTGACATCTTTGTAATTAACTCCTTGTACTAAATGATCTTTACTAGATTACCTGGTATGAGTTGTGTTTTGCCAGCTGCACCTGACTGATTCAGACTCCATAAGCCTCTGTAAGACTTGCACTTTTACTCTAAGTGAAATGGGCAGCCATTTCAGGCAGAGGTTCATGTAAGGTCTTGAGAGCCTGGATGAGGCATTTGTGTTTCCATAAGTGTTTCTTGGATTGGAGATATTTGACCAAAATCACACAAAATATGTGATGGAAAAGACCCATGGTGCCTGCTTCTCTACTCTCCACTTAGTGCTCAATAAATGGCATTAAGGATCCAGAAATTTTGCAGGAGATTATGCGGAGTGAAATAAACCAAGCAGAGAAAGTCAAATATCATATGGTTTCACTTACTTGTGGAGCATAAGGAGTAATATGGAGGACAGTAGGAGAAGGAAAGGAAATTTGAACTGGGGTAAATCAGGGAGGGGGATGAAACATGAGAGACTTTGGACCCAGAAACAAACTGAGGGTCTTGGAAGGGAGAGGGGTGGGGAGATGGGTGAGCCTGGTGGTTTATTGAGGGCACGAATTGCATGGGACACTGGATGTGGGGCATAGACAATGAATGTTGGAACACTGAAAAAAAGAAAATAATGTAATAAAAAATAAAAATAAAATACATTAGTGATTGCCCTCCCCCCCAAAAAAAGATCCAGAAATTTCAAAGACAAGGAAAAGCATTTGCATATTCCTAAGCAGTTTTGCACAGGACTCCAATTCTTTGAAGACCTTTGAGGGTCAGAAGGGGAGATGACACTGTGCAGAGAAAGGCTTTTATCTGTTTGATCTCCCAGGAGCGCCAGCAGAGATGGGAAAGAAAAACTAACCCTTAGGAAGCCCTTGCAGTATCCTAGGCACCCTGCCAGACAATTTCACATCTAATGGCTCATTTAATCCTACAAGGACACTACTCAGTGGATATTATTATCTTTATTTTGCAAACAGCTTCTGAGTTTCAGAGTGGTTAGGTAACTAATCTAAGGTCACACATCCTCCTTTTCCATTGACAAGCGGATCAAGGATCAGTCCAACCCTTCAAGGTGGCCATCAGGGCAACGGAATGGGACTGCTTTGAGCAAAAACACTGGACAAGAGACCAAGTCTTTGGACTAAAGTTCATTTTGCCTCTCTGAATCTCAATTTCCCCATCTATAAAGTAGGAATAATACCAATAGAATCCATTTCAAAAGATGGCTTTGAGAGTTAAAATAAGCTACTGCTTGATAAAAACTATACACATTTTAAAGCTCTGTATCAAAAATTCTTCACTTGAGGTTCATGCCTGAGCTTTGAGGTCCATGAATCGTTTGAAGGTGATGCTAAAATTTGTATGTACAGACATAGATCTGCTGATCCTGCAAAAAGTGTGACTCTCTTCATGCCTCTTTTATACGTAAGCATCTTGCTATGGGGACAGTGATTCTATTATTTAAAGTGAAGCTTTTCTGTTCTGTGTGGCTCCAGTGTGAATAAGCTGACTGCTTATTCTCTGTGTAGACAATGCACTCTGAACTTCAGGAGCAATTCAAAGGATTTTCAAGAATAATTTTGATTCTGTGTCATTTTTGCCTTACAGAGCATCTTTAGAACCCAACCCCTGCATAAGATGTGACTCCTCTGTACATTTGTAGCAGGATGGTCTCTGACTCCCAGTACAGATTCTTAAAGGAGAAGGTGACCCAAAGTGGGTTTGGAAGCACCATTCTAGACAAATTTTGCAAGTATTACAATGTTAATAATAAACATACTATGGTTAGTGTCATTACATACACATTTATTGAACACCTATTATTTGTCAGATATAATTTAAGAGTGAATTAGAGAAATTCATGACCACAAGGTTCCTAGTGCTGTGGGGATAACAAACCATACATAGCTGGCAGGTCTCTTGGAGTTCATGGGGTATGAGCTGGATCCTAAAGGATACTACGAACCTTAAGAGGTGAAAATGATAGAAAACTGTGCTAGGTGGGAGGAATGTCTTTAGCAAAGACATGGAGTGAAGAAGTGGCAGGCCAGCTTACAGAACTAGGTGTGACTGGAGTACTGGCCAAGACGGGGAATGTGTAGGGAGGAGACAGAAGTAGAGCTTGGCTACAGAGACCTTCAGTGTCAGCCAGGTCACAAACTCTTCTGTCCGTCCCAATATCCACAACTAATTCAGCCCTTTCTCTCCCCCAGCACCCATAGCAGGGCTGAATACCTATGATGCTTTGGGAGAGGGAGATACTTCACCTAGGTAAGAGCAAGACTGACTTGGAGTCTAGTCCTGATTCATCTACTATCCAGCTGTGTGACCTTGGGCAAGACTCTTCCCCTCTCTGAACCTCAGGCTCTTTACATATAAAATGGAAATAGTCATACTTCTTCTGCCAATAGTGCCCACTAAGGTGTTTGGCACTTAGCTCACCTCATGTTCTTTGAATTGGGCTCTTGGAGGGCACAAATGGGGTAGTAGATGGTCAAGTGATTAGGAAAAAGGAAGGACCAAAGACAGCCTCAAAGTCCTGTGTTATTGTTGTGATCACTGACCTTGAGCAGCTCTCATTCCATCTAAAGGCAGAAGACTCAGCCCACTCCTGTCACGCCAAGCTCCCTCTGCAGCAAAGGAGACAGGAGGGAAAGTCATCCGTTGCCTGGACTGAGACAGACACTGGAAATCTCCCAATGCATGCTAATGCCATCGACCCTTGCTGAGATGTGCAAGGTTTTCAAACAAGCTTATTTGACTCTGATTCACCTCTGGAAAAAGAAAGGTTACATTATTGATACGAAGAAATACCAGGAACAAAGTCGCCCAAACAGCAACAATTCTCCTCAGGCTTCAAATTTCACAATTTCTGCTTATGTTGAAGTAGCAGGCCCTTCCTCGAGAGGCCAGCATGCATTCATCTCATCACCTGATTATCTAACAAACACTCACTTTGATCAGACCCTGAGCCAGACCCTGGGGGCACCAAGAGAACACGGAGCAGACCCTATGTTAAAGAAGCTCCCGATCCAGGGGCAAGAAATGAGCAAAAGCGTCGATCCAGACAACTGCCAACATCACGATGTGATGGATGATAGGGCAGAGTAGTCCAGAGTGCTGTGGGAGCCAGAGAAGGGAGCACTGCAGTAGGCAAGGCCGTAGAGGTTTTGAAGACACCAGGCCCTGTACGGGCCAGGTCCAGCTACAGCCACAGGGCTCCTTTTCACTACACCTGCTCACAACAACTGCACCACCATGCCAGTGACTTACAGCTTTTCATCCGCACCAGGTCATTTCATGTATTCACACCCATGATGAAGTATGTAAAAATAAGCCTTGGGAACCGATAATTGAAGCCGCTTCTTGGAAGACAACTCATGCAGTCTCACAGGGCAATGTTAAACTGAGTAGGAATTCATTTGAGGAGATGTCAGGGACTCTGTGTGGCATGTGGGTAGAAAGGAAAGCATATGCAAGGGATGGTATGGAGTTCAATGTAACTAGAGCTAAAGGTGAGAGTGGGGGAATGTGGGAGTTGAGGCTAGGCACAGGGGCAAGCTGGGTGATGACCAAGGGTCTTGGATGCCAGGCTAAGGAGTTACAACTTTACCTTGTGGGTGATGGGGAGCCCTTCATGTGTTGTAAGCCAGGTAGTGACTTGGTCAATTATCATGACTTGGGTCCTTAAAGTAAGTTCAGAGGAGGCCAGGCTTCTATAAATGGGTGGAGAGAAAGCTGAAATCTGACCCAAAGGCAAGAAAGTGCATTCCAGGACCCAAAAGAGCCTCATCCAATGAGCAATCACTGCCGCTCTGAGCCCACAAAGGGCTGGGGACTTTCCAAGGTCACCCTGATGGCCTTTGCTGTCTCTAGCATTTCTCCCCCACCTTCCTAAACCATCACCTTTCAGCATATTCTGCACAAAGGACAGATTTGATGGTGAGTAAATGGCCTGCTAGAGAAAGAAAATGTTTGTTTCTTCAGCCAGGAAGACTGTTGGGGTTTTTTGTTATCATTATTATTTTTTTTTTCTCTGAGCCAAACAAGTGACAGGACATAATAATACCATTTATTCTAACTTGCTCTTGCAAATCAGAACTTTTTAATATTTTCCTTTCAAATGAAAATGCCATTCATCATTATCAAATGAAGTGCTAATGAAAACAACATGTATAAGAGACACATTCACACAGCAGAGCATGATGGAGCACCTTGTCAGTGGTCCACAGTCTCGCCGTTAATTTGATTTCTGCCAAAAATCACTTAAGTGAGACTTGGGGATTTTTTTTTTCCACAATGCTCCAGGCCCTTCTGCTGAAGCCTGTTTATTCCCTTCTCCTGAGAAGGCTCTCAAATCCCAAGCCAGTTTTAATCTGACTTTTAATGGAACTCCTGTTGATTGCATGAGGGTTATGTGTGCATGTCAGGCAGCATAGGGGGCTACGCTTGCCTGTCTGCATGTTACTGTGCATTTCCTCCAGCCAAAACATAGTTGACCGGTACACTCTGGCTGTGTCCTTGTTGAGGTATGTGTGTGTTTGTGTACTTCTGTCTGGATGTGCCTCTGTAGAAGATTATGTGTTTGTGTCGTTAAGCCATGAGGACAGTAATTGTGCCTATCTGTTCCCCACTGTAGGCCCAGCATCTGGCCTATTGCCTGGCACGCGGTAAGCTCTCAGTAAATATTTGTTAAATGAATGTTAAGTGAATATGTCTTCATGAGGCATGTGTTTTTGTCTGCATGGGTTCATATCTGTGTTTCTACTTACATGTATGCGACGTTCAGGGCAGGGATTATCCCTGAATCTCTAGTGCTTTGTACAGTGCCTGGCACATGGGAGACATTCAGTAAATGTTTGTAGAATAAATGTATCTATGAGTTTCCATACATTTTTTAAAAATTGAGATAAAGTTCACATAACATAAAACTAACCATCTTAAGTATAGAGTTCAGTGGCACTTGCTGCACTCAACAGTGTTGAAAATCACACCCATCTGGTTCCAAAACATTTTCATTGCCCCCCAAAGAAACCCTGTACCCATTAAGCAGTAATTCCACATTTCCCCTCCCTCCGGTCCCTGGCAACCACTTATCTGCTTTCTATAGATTAACCTATTTTGAATATTTTGTATAAATGGAATCATACAATGTGTGACTTTTTGTGTCTGGCTCCTTTTACTTAGCATAATATTTTCAAGTTCTCCATATACGTTTTTACATTTGTGAGTACTTAAGTCTTCGGTGTGTATCTAGATGTGTGGTAGCTGGCACCAGTGCTATGTTCCCAGGACCTGACCTAAGACCTAACGGAGAATAGCTGAGCAATGAGGAAGACTCTTGTCGTTCCTCCACCTCCTTCCATGCCTGGCACTTCTGAGCATTTTCATAGGCTGTTCCTCAGCCCCAATCACCTTTCCTTACCCCAACTTTTGCTGTTGCAAGGCTAACTCTGATTGATTTATTGGCAATCTTTCCAAGCATTATCTACTCCAGGCAGCCTTTCTCTACTCCGGTCTAGGTTACAAAACCCTCCTCTAGATTCCCACTGCCCTGTGCTTTCTTTTGTCACTGGCTTGCCCCACTATGTAGTCATTGTTAATCAACTTGACTTTCTCCCTACTATCATGGATTCGTAAGGGCAGGGGCTCTATTGTCTTCACCTTTGCAGTGTTAGTGCTTAGCACAATGTTTAGCTTATAGTGGGTATTCCATAAGTGTTGCTTAAAAGAATGAATGAACTTTTAATAAAAGCATTCCATGTAGAGAGAACAAACTGTACAAAAGACCTGAGGCATGAGAGAGTATATTCATTTTTTTAAAAACTATAGCAGTTTGGTATGACATGAAGCCTAATGTGTGTGAATGAGAGTTTAAATAGAAAACAAGAAGTAGATATGGGCCCATCAGAAACCACTCTGAAGACAATGAGAAACCTTGTAAGAGTTTAAGCAAGGGCATAGCATGGTCTGATTTATGGGCCAGAATGATGCCTCTAGCTACTTGGTGAAGAATGGATGGACTCAACCAGAATGGATAAGGGCAGAGCACTTAGGAGACCCCTACAGCAGTCTAGGCAAGTGGTGAGGGTGGCTTAGTCCAGAGTGGCGGCGGTGGAATTGGAGCCAGAAACTTGAGCAGTGCTCAACAAAGCATGATCTGCGAACTGGGGCTAATCTGTGAGCTATTACCAGTCCACAAAGAGAGAAGTACATCAAGGGAAAGGTGAGAATAAGGACTTAGAAACCTTTACAGTGATTTGACATTGCCGAGATGATTTTATTGTATTTTACAGAAGTATTGGTCCAGAACATATTGGAAGTGGAAAAATAAAAGGTCCTCCACCAGGCAGTTTAGAGGACATGCTAATGAATGAGGTATGCTGGGGAGGCGAGGAGATTGGAAGCAGGGGTGCTCTTAGGCAAGACTATCAATGACATGACCATGTCTAAAGCATCTCTGTGTTCTCAGGAACTCTTTGGGAGGAAAAGCTTGGAACTCTTAGAGTTCTTCAGGAGTTGCTGGTGCTGAACAATGTCAAGGTTCTCACAGAATGCCAGGAATTATATCTTAGTCTGCTCAGGCTGCTATCACAAAGTACCATAGACCGGATGGCTTCAACAAATGAACAATAAGGTATTTTTTCACAGTTCTTCGGGCTGTAAGTCTGAGATCAAGACACTGGCAGATCTGGTGTCTGGTGAGACCTTGCTTCCTGTTTCATAGGCAGCTGTCTCCTTGTTGTGTCCTCTAAGGAGGAAAGGGCTGAGAGGTCTCGGAGATCCCTTTAATAAGGGCACTAATTCCCATCATGAAGGCAGAGCCCTCTGAAAGGCCCCATCACCAAATATCATCACATTCTGTGTAGTTTTTAAACTATGAAAATACCAACATTTACTATAGTAAAAAGTGAGGACAAAAAACTAGGTCCAAACAGAAAATGGGATCTGGCCATGAGCCACAGAGGAGCCAGCTGTGCTTCCTTCACCTTCCTCCAGTTCTGCCTTCCTCTGCAGACCATGAGCTTCTATGAAAACTGAGAGTCATGGTGAAATCTTCCCTGCCCTTCATACCCCATGCTTAATCAGCCAGTAAGCACTGGGATCTCAATATAGCGTTGAGTTGAGAGCATGGACTCTGGAATCAAACTGCCTGAGACTGAATCCTGACTCCACGACTTACTAGGTATATGACCTATAATCCTGGAATATGATATATACCCTCCCAGGCCTATTTCTTTGGATTATTGTAAGAACTAAATGAGTTACTTGTCAAGCTTTTAGACTGGTACTTGGTGCACAATGAGGATTCTTTGTGTTTGCTCTATGGTTCCTGTTATTACATTGGTTGTTTCTACTTCCTATCTCCTGCACAATCTGCTTACCATATACTCCTGTTTCTGAGACCCCAATGTAGGAATTGCATAGCTAGACTGTACCACTGCCCAGTCTAGGCCACAAACAGAACTTCCTCTTCAGTGGCCTCCCTGCTTTGCTTTGGGTCGCCCCTTACTCCACTCTGGCCACAGAATGCTGTTTCTGAACAATGAATCGGTCGTGTCACTTCCAGCTTAAAACCCATCAATGGCTGTCCATCATCCACAGGATGAGGTCTACGCTCACAGACATAACTCGCAGGGCTCTTGATGATTCACCTCCTTCCAGCCCCTCACAGCCTCAGCTTTTGCTACCAGAGTCTTCACCGCCAGGACCTTCACCCTCCATGTGTCAGCCACATGAGGCTTTCTCAGTTCCCCAGTTGGCCTTTAGATATTCTGCTCCCTCTTCTTGGGCCAGCGCCCCCAACTCCTTCATCAAACCAGCTCCTCTTCATCTTTCAAGGCTCAGCTCAGTAGTTGTGCTTTCTGAGACACCATCTCTGATTTCCCAGGCAGAACCAGGAGCTCATGTTCTGTGTTCCCACAAGCCCAGTGCTCGTCAGCATAGCACTGACCACACAATGTTGCCTTTGCTACTACATTTCTGCCTCCCTTGACTGTGAGCTCCTGCAGGGCAGACCCTGGGTCTAACCCATCTGTGTAGATGCTGGATAAATCCCTGTGAAATGGGATTGAATTGAAACAAACCCAATATTGCATTTTAAGAGCCAGAAAGCAGAATACAGTGGCTAGATCCAACTTCTCTGGGAGAGGCTCATGCGTGGGCAAGGGGAGCATGAGATGTTCTTTTCTCACACCGTCCTCTTCCTGCTGCCAACCCCCTCCTAGCCGCGTGAGTCTCGTGAGTTGACTCCAGATGGGATGGGCTTGGCAGTGGCTGCCTGGCTGTATGCCCACCACCCGTGGGCGCCCAGGAAACACTTGCAGAAAGGAGCCGAGCACCACCAAGCAGTCCAGCCCTGCAGTTCCTACCATGGGGCCTCAGAGACAGAAGTAGATGGTAAGTAGAAGGTGGTTTACCTGAATATACAATATCTCAGGCCTCAGTCTTCTCTATGAAATGGAGTCAATAATCCCTACCTTAAGAGTTGTCATGGGGAGTCAGTGAGATCACAAAAGGCGGGCACATAGTGAGTACTTTTTCTCCTGTTTGACCCCTACTATCTTTCTTGACATCGCTAGGGAAATTTGGTTAAAGAGAGCGAGGAAAACACAACTGCAGGTAGGATCCTGCTTTGGTGCGACATAGATAGGAAGGTTCTCTGCAGATATGCAATACCTCCCAAGGATCTGACTCATTTTTAAGAGTCCCCCTGAATGGTGAACCTTGGTACTGATTTGTAATGGTTAGAGAAGAAGAGATTAGCAGTTCAAGAAACATGGGTGTGTGTGCATATGAAAGGGAAGTAAACTGAAATAACCAACTTCCAACAATAGCTGACATATATAGAGAATACTTTAAGGGACTATATTAAGGGCTGTATATGTGTAATCTTATTTATGCCTCACAATAGCCCTATGAGGAAGGTATAATTATTATTATTCCCACTTTACAGATAATAAAACTAAGTCAGAGGAAGTTAAGTAATTTGCCCAAGGACCTGTTAATGCGGAGCCAGGATATGAAGCCAAAGCCTTCTGATTCCCAAACCCATGCTCTTTCTGTCCTGTCCTGGATGTTGTCATTGGTCTTCAGCTCTATACCTGCTGTTCTCAATTCTTCTGAGCACCCCTAGAGCCAGAAACCTGAGAATATTTCTCAGGCTCCCCTGCCTGCTGGGTTCCAGACTGGGTCTACAACTCGGAAGGCACACTTGGGCCATAAGAAGCCCAGAAGAAACTGGCATCTTTTTTGGCTTCTGTTATCCAGGAAAGTGTGGACAGTCATAGAGTTGCACCAATATCAGTTCCAGGCACGTCAGGGGGTAAAGCCACTACTCTCCCCCTCTTCCTTCTCTAGACCAAGAGTAGTAATGGTTTTCTCTCAGTACTGATTTTTGGGGAACACACATTTTATTTCTTCTTTTGCTCTTCAGCCCACATCTAATAGCTTTATAACAAAGTCTCTCCTTGACATATCTAGAGGGGTTTGCTTCTCGACCAGACACTGGCTGACACAGTATTGTTCTTTCTATTCTTTCAATCAAAGGGAATAGCCAGTTATAGGATCAAGGTGTCTGCCAAGCAGGCTGAGGGCAAGGCTGAGACATCTGCTGGATGCTGGAGATCTCTCAGGGAAACCGAGGCAAGCATCTATTGGGCCAACAACAAAGGAGGATGTGGGTCATAGTGCTCCCAGCAGGTATCCAACATGCGAGGCTCGGGCCCTGGGCCTAATTCCAGAATCTGCCCACTCTTAAGACTGAGCCCAAAAGCCATCCCACCAGCATCAGGATGGCTCAGGACTTGACTGATGTGAGAGAATCTTGGGGCTGGCAGCTGAGCAGGCTAGGAGGTGCAAAGGCAATGGAATATTTTCTGCCTGCCTTACCCCTAGAAACCCATCTACTTTGTGTTGACTGTTGTTCTCTTCATTTGGGAGCTTAATTGAGAATAAACTTGGGAACTTTGACAAATGTGGGTCCTCATTCTTTACCAGGGAGTTCTGTTAGTCACCAAACCCATGATCTCGTGGTTTACAAAAGGGGGGCTATCATGCCTACTGCACAAGTGTGAGGATTAAATAAGATAACTTATGTAAAGTATGTACTCCAGCTCCTGGCCCATTGCAGATGCTTAATAATTGTGCATTCCCACTTCCCTTCCCCCCTTCTGAATCATAATCTCCCCTATCTAGTTATTTAACATATCCTGTATGTGTGTCTCTTAAGCTCCATTACAAGTTCTGGGAAACTAAAGATCATGTCCTAGCCTTCTTTGCCTTACACAGAGCACCTAGTTCATTTAAAAATAATAATGTGCTTTTAATAATAAATAAATCTTCATGTTCATAAAAAATAAAAAGAAAGTGGTAATATAGAAATGAGGCTTCTCCATTTGGCCTGAATGTGGGGCATTAAAAAAGACCTACCCTTTAGAATCTGCTCAATTCATTTCTCCTGCCTCATCTTTCTCCTTCCTCCCTTCCCTTCCTTTTTTCCCCACAAATATTCATTTTCTAAGCCTGGAGTCAAAGATAAATAGGTATAGTCATTACCCCAAGAATTCCAGATCCTAAGGTGGGAGACATCCTATAAACAGATAACAACCCGTGGATACATACATGGGGCATTGGTATCCACACCCATAGCAGAGACCAGCGCCATGACAAAGGAAAACCCAACGGGGAGGAGGCCACAGAGGACGCTCCCTGGAAGAATACTGTTCTGTGCTTGTCCTAATGGCAAAGTAGAAAGGATGACTCGCAGGTGCAGGAGTGGGAAGACACAGCAAAGGAGTCAGGACAAATGTAGTTCAGAGCCTTCTCAGCTGTGAAGCCCAGGGTAACTCGTGCACCCTCTACAGAATTCAGTTTCCTCTTCTGTAAAGTGGAATAATAATACCTGCTGGACAAGGTTGTCATAGGTTTGATGGTAATACAGAGGTCTTGTGAAGGAGGTGTCAGTGGGCACCAGGTCCTTCCTACCGTTACCGTGACGGGAGCTTTTCCTGAAGGGAAAGGAGCTCAAAGTTAAAAGTGTGTGAGACCAAGATACCTCTGGAGGACACTTTGCTGACTTATGCACATGAAATGTTTCCCCACGTCCCCCAGTGGGTCTCCCTTCTGAGTAGGGCTTTTACAAAACCAAAGACAGTGAATAATGAGGAATCCAATCCCTGCCCCCATTCTAACACACACAACTCTGAGCTTAGAACCACCCAGAACATGGTCAGGCCAAGAGACTCAGGGGATTTCAACGAGCCCTTCTCAGCTCACACCACTGCTTTTTAAGATCTGGGATAACACAACACAAGAAGAAACAAACCCTGACTCTTTTTCTCTCTTTCCAAACTAAACAATTCCCGAACTTGTCAAATGTAAATGCAAAAATATGAAAAACAATCATAAGTAAAATTCCAGTTATTAAAATGTATGGGGACTAATTATTGATCTGATGATATGCTGAATAAAAAAGAAAGAGACATGCTTGGATAAACAGAAATCTTTTAAATTCATTAATATACATATGTTTATTTTTCCTTGTCTACACTGGAAGTTGCAATAGGGCTGTATTGTCTAACAAATTAGAGGGGGTGACAGTGCTGTGTTCAGCCTGATGTGTGATGTCTCTCCACTCAGACTTATTAATTTTTCTGCCAAATTAAAACAAGGGCTCCCTCCCCACCACAGGCCACAGGCATATGGAATGTAAATATGAATGCCACTAGGAAGACTCTAACCGGGGAAGCTGTACACCGGCCTGAAGTTGTTTCGGCACAGACAACACACTACGGGCCTGGAACGGGGCCCTGTCCGCAGGAGAGCTCTGCGGGGAGGGCGGAACTTGGTTCTGTTCCTGGAAGGGTGGCCCTCCCCACACGCCCTCACTTTCCCAGGACCAGTCCTTGCATCCTCCACATGGCATCACTGCCAAACTCCGGTCCAAAATGTTGGCCACTTCTCTGAGCCTCGGTTGCCCCATCTGCAAACCGCATTCCCTGGATTCACCCAAAATGATGGTGAAGAGCTGACCACCCAAAGTCAGGCCAGGATGCCACGTACTAACTGTGTGGTCCCGAGCTGTGGAACCATTCTGAGCCCTGTTTCATTCAGGTAAACGGTGAAACAACACTCATAGGAACCCCAGGGGACTGTCTGAGGATCAAATAAGATAACACATGAAAACCACTTAGTCAGAGCTTGGTTACATGTCCCATTTTCAACAATTTGTCTGCTGTTGTTGTTACTGTTGTCTTTCTCACAGTTAAATAAAATCATATCAAGTATGCAAAAGCAATAAACACAATGTCTTCTAAAATATTTTCTCAAATAAAAGGAAACTGGCTCTGAAGTCACTCCCTGCATTTTTGGCCGAGCAAGATGCCCTCTGAGGGTCATTTCTCTCTTTCTCTTTTCAGACTCCCGCAGGAAACTTGACTTCAGGGCCTTAGCATCACAGTGTGTTTGAAACAGGCTTCTGTATCTCTGTTCACATGTGCCGTTCTCACCCCACAACGCCACCTGGCAAACTCTGCCCACCTCCTGGTGTGGACTTCTCCAGGACGCCTCTTGGAATGGCCCCTAACAGCTGCCTCAGGTACTTTGAGTTAGAGCTCTTCCTGCAGGTGTCCATCTCCCCAACTTGAGAGTGAAGGCCTGGAGGTCTTTCCCAACTCTGGGCCCAGGGCTGAGTACAAGACCCCATCCAAGAAAATGAACAGAGTAACTAACATTAACTAACATTTGCTCTGGGCTAACCAACTTCTAAACACAGTCTCGCTAAATCTTGCAATACTTCATAAGGTAAGAAGAAGCCAAGTTTTATGGGCAATCAAGTCCTTTGCCCAAAATCCTACCTGCAGTGTGTGGGGAATTCTGATCAGACTGTGTGTCTGTCTTCTCCAGAGCTTTAATCACTCCTGCTTAGAGGGGAGGCAGGAGAGAGGAGGAGAAACTGCTTCACTTGCCCCTCTGAGCTTTGACTGGGGCAGGGACATTTGTTGGGAAAGGGTTCCCAGCATGCACATGAAGGGTGAAAAGAGTGTCAGCAGGGTAGGCAGAAGGAGAGCAGGTGGTAGATGGAGAGATGCTTAGGTAAGGGCAGCCCAGGATCTGTTCCCTTGCTGAGTGAAGGAATGCTGAGGGAGAAGGAGGGACGGATGGGTGGATGGTGGTGCTCTCATCAGAAACGTGGACTATGGGTCATCACCTGCATCACTGTCATCACTGTAGATGGACTTAAGTTCATGCCGGGCAATGCACTAAGTACTGATGCCACTCGGGTCTCACAGCACCTTGGGAAAAGGTATTATTACTCGTGCTCTTTTGTAGAGGAGAATATGGAGGCTTCCATTAGCTTCCAGATAACCTATTTGGGACTATTTACATTGAAAATACTCAAATCTTATAAAATAAACATTTTATGAGCCCTTTTGAACCACAAAATATGTACCCTGGCTACTCAGTCCCTCCCCCTGACAGAAAAGGGTTGGGGAGTCTTGTGCCCCTACTTTTGCCTCCAAGTCACAATCCCAGCATCCTGGGAATGACTGTAAATCTAAAGCATTCCCCGGGCACCTCTCCCCACAAGTTTACCAACTAGAACTTGGAGCATCCAGGAGTTCTCAAAGGGGGCAGGCAGATCAGCATACTCCTTACCGATGTGCCCAAATTTCCGATGTCCACCTGAGAGCCATAGCTCCCTGCTCCCAAACCCCTGGCTGTCCTGCTCCACTGGTTTCAGGACTCACTGTGGCACCAGGGTGTCAGGCTCACAGCTACCTGGAGCCCCAGCCCCTGGATTGCTATCAGAATTAGTAAATGCAGCTGTTCTTTTGAAGGAGTAAGTTGAGGGCACTTATCAAATCAACTTCCTCATGAACCTTTTCAGGTCTGCATGGAAGCTGTTCTTTACTATGGAACTTGGCTTGATTTGGAAATTAATGTGGTAGTTTACAGCCACTCTCCCAGGCAAGAAGATAAAAGAGAGGGAGAGAGAGAGGGAGGGAGGGATAGACATGCTGGGGCAGAGCGTTAAGAGGCACCAGCCTGGGTGCGTCTGGAGAGCAGGGCCGCACGCAGGGGAGAGCAGGACCATAGGACGCAGGCAGAGAAAGGCACTCCTCAGAGCAGACCCGCATGTCACCATCCCAGACCCTCTTCTCCTTAGGGATAATAGAAAGATGATTGATTAGATTGATCAGTGATCATGATGATGATAGATAGAGATAGAGAGACAGCTTTTTATTGCTTCCAGGATTTACTTCCCAGTATCACTACTTCTGCCAGGTCCATTCATCACCAATACCATTATTTCTCTTACATTTTTCTTTTAATTCATTCACTTTTTATCTTAAATAAATTGTATGTCACTATCGTAAATAGAAAATATAATATATAAATAAAATATATGTGAATGTAACTATAATATATAAATAAATAAAATATGACATACCAGGAAGAGAAATTAAATGTAAAATTCAGTACATTGAAAACAAAAGTTTAGCTCTTAAATCCTGGAGAGGCCTTTGCCGGCCGGAGGTTCTGAGTCTGAAGCCTCAGCCAATTTGGGAAAAAGCAAATATACATAGTGGTGCAAAGTCAAGATGTATGTGCCTCTTGGAATCCACTTCCTCAGTGTATGAACCAGTGCTATTTTTTAATTGTTTTTTTATTTTATATATTTATTTGAGAGAGAAAGATGGAGAGACCACAAGCATTGGGGAGACAGAGGGAGAGGCAGAGGGAGAAGCAGACTCCCTGATCAGAAGGGGGCCCAAGGTGGGGTTTGAGCCCAGGACCCTGGGATCATGACCTGAGCCAAAGGCAGTCACTTAACGGACTGAGTCACCCAGGTGCCCTGTACCAGTGCTATTTAATGCTATGACCTTTGCAGTGTATTTAACAAACATTTACATAGTACTATGTGGCAGAGGCTATCTTAAAAGTTCTTTTTTTTTTTTTTTTAAGATTTTATTTATTTGACAGAGAGAAACACAGCCAGAGAGGGAACACAAGCAGGGGGACTGAGAGAGGGAGAAGCAGGCTTCCAGCTGAGCAGGGAGCCCGATGTGGGACTCGATCCCGGGTGTCCGGGATCATGACCTGAGCTGAAGGCAGTCGCTCAACCAACTGAGCCACCCAGGCGTCCCTAAAAGTTCTTTTAAAAATTAACTCATTATCCATTTAATTTGTATAATAACTTTGTGTGGTATAGCATTATTCCTATTTTAGAGAGAAGAAACCAAGGCACAGAGAGTTTTAGTAACTTGCTAAAGGTCACCTCAAACCATCTTAGTATCACCTAAAGTCATGTGTGCTTTAGTGAGTCAGAGCGTCCCAGAGCTGCTCCAGCCTCTATGGAGGACAGAGCCGCAGGCCCGTGGCAAGGGCTGAGTTCAGGCGCAGAGGACTAGGTGGTTGCAAGACCAAGTCCTCAGCCCCAGCCCTGCCAGCAGTGACATCTGTAGATGGCCCCTGTCAGGCGGTGCCTCCAAAGCCCCTCTATGTCCTCCATCTGACTGTGAGTCTGGATTCTGTGGCTGGAGAGTGACGTTTGGATGTTGATCCAGAGAAGAGGTTCCAGAGGGAAGAAGGGAGTAGAGTTTTCTTGGTGTTGGTTTTTGGTTTTTGGTTGTGTGTGTGTGTGTGTGTGTGTGTGTGTGTGTGTGTATATAAAATAATACAACAAAAGCCACTGGAGCTGCTGCTTCTCTTTGTGAAATATTCTTTTTTTTTTAAGATTTTATTTATTTATTTGACAGAGAGAGCTCACAAGTAGGCAGAGAGGCAGGAAGAGAATGAGGGGGAAGCAGGCTCCCCGCTGAGCAGAGAGCTTTATATGGGGCTGGATTCCAGGCTTCAAATCTCTGCTCCACCTTCTGAATGTCTTGGCTGAGTTATTTATCCTTCCTCCCTTTCCTCATCCATAAAGTGGGGATAATAATAGCACCAAC